>CM047806.1:39966586-40069086 GCA_026214975.1 Gentiana macrophylla | reverse complement strand
TGGTCTGGAGATCGTTCCAAGAGTATATCGACTTGGGCGGAAAATTTCGGATTCAGGTTGATTCCTTATCATGCATGACACCTAAAAATGCGATGCACCATGCGGACTGATTCTTCATGGCCAAGGAAACCTTGCTCTGAAAAGAGGAGAGCCAGTCATACGGGCAAGTGGTCCCATAGTAGTTTTGGAAAGTGGGTAGTGGACCCCTTCAGGAGCTTCATCCAATATCCGATCAGTGAGGACACATGTTCCCTAAAACAAATTATCTTCCTTTCCAGTATTAAATTTTTGCAGGTCCACGAATTTCTTTAGGACTCTCTCGGCCTTATCTTTGAGTGTGGGTGTGGCGGAGCATTTAGAAACATTCACTGACCTTGACCTCTTTGGTCGATGGTGTGATTCTCCTTGACGCTCTCCCAATCCTGCTCGAACATTATGGGGGTGGACTGGTGCTCAGTGCTCTCCTGTTCCTAGGCTATGATACGTTCGCCATGCCCGGGTCTGAGGTGAGCAAGATCTGACCTTCTTTCCTAAGCTCACCCAGTTGTTGAATGACTATTCATTTCACTGTCAGAGCAATGAGAGGGAGCGTCATGTGGCGATCTGGGAGCCCGGCATGTATGTCAATATTGGGCGAATGCGTAAAGTCCTTGATCAGCCGATGGGGTAATCCTAAGGCGATAAGCTGTTGGTTAGACTGCCACATCCTCTACACATATCAGCATGGGCGAGTATGGAAGCCTCATTAGGTTTTTGATGCGCAACTGTCCCCACATTCGGAGACGGTTCGTGAGTATGTCTGGGCTGGGAAGTACCGGCGACCTCCTTTTCCGATCTCTGGCTAGTGGTGGCCTCAAGAGTATCCTTTGATCTGGACCTTTCATTTAGAAATGTGCGGATGTCGGGCTGGGCCGGATATCTTGCTGTCAGAGACTCAGAGGCGACGCAGGATTCGGGTCAGCTAGGAGGTGTTGTGCTTGGCGCGCCAACAGTTGCCCCGTCAGTAACCTTAGCCGCGTTTTGGCCTGCTTTCCTAGGAGGAAGGGGCAAGCCCTCAAACAGATCAGGACCTACAGATCTGTTCTGAGCCATGAAGATGCCAATAGAGGTCTCTGAAATGCATTGATCATGAGATGAAGATCTGGAAAACCTGACGGTGATCTATCGATCCTGTGATGAACACAATGAGGATATGTTTAGCCTAACAAAGATTCAGGAGAATATCTGGTAAATTCCGATGAATCTGGCGAAGATTTGGGAATCTTGGAGATTATAGTGATGAGCAGGATGGAGATATGAAGGATCCCGATGAACACGATGATGAACATGATGAAGATCAGCCGGAAAACTAAAATTTGGCGGTTTTAGGCCTTCTGATCTGGAAAAAACCGTTAGATCTGATCCAAAATCATACCGGAAAAAATGCCAAAACGTAGTTTTCCCGGTAACGGAGCCAACTGATATAACCGCCGGGGTTATCACATACGAGTTTAGTTAATTATAAAGGTGTATATCTAGCTAATTGTGAGCAATTTCTCCGGTGATTGTGTGGTGTTGTTTAAGAACAACATGAAGATGCTCAAGAACAATATAAAGGAAATATGAAGACATGAAAAAGACCAAAGCTATCGACAAATTGACAGAGGTTGTCTGCGTTGTGTATTAATTCATTGATCGATTCCTTGTTCAGGGTACAAATGCCGCTATTTATAGGGACTAAGAGTCGGCGGTTATAAAGGCGGTAATCAAATTCAATTACAACATAATTAAGTACAAGGCCGTTGGGTGAGCTCTGGTTGGGCAACTTTGTATTGTAACCACTGCGGGCTCTTCACATATAACCGTCATGCATGAACTATGTTTTCTAGTTAAGCGGGCTTGGTCCAAGATGGCGGATTTCAAGCTAAAGGCCGGGCATGCCGGCCCTAGTGCTTCGTGTCACCCTGTTGATGGCGAGCAGAAGGCTTTGCTGATCGACGCCCGTTGCTTAGACAATGATAAGAATCGTAAACGCATGAGGCATGCTGGATTATTCTAGACCCGGTCCGGCTTATGAAGGTACGGACTGGTTGGACCAAGGACCATATTCGTTATTGGGCCAACGTGCAGGCCCAATGTTAATCTGCGGGCTCTTTTCCGGGTTTGGCGTATGCTGAAACATCCCTTCTGCTGCAAATTTTTGTACAGAAATATATGTTCATTGCCTCATTTACTCTTCCTACAAATTAAACAACATCCCTGAATGAAAATAGACAGAATCATTTTGCATACCGAAATTCTGCCAAATTTTCTGTGCATACATAAAAGTTCAAAGAGGTAACATGGCCAACTCAATTCAACCACTTTTCCACAGTGAAGTGCTACAATCAGGAAAAGGTATTGACTATTGTATCTTATGAGACTTATGCCATCACCGCGGGCACATAGTCGAGACATTAAAGAGATAAGGACAGCGTTCTACACGTCTCAGTCAAATAAGTTTTCACATTTACACTATTCTGCATTTTACTTTGTTCAAGTAATAGTTTAGTGAATAAAATTGCTTGGTTTTGCAATATTTGTTTTAACAGGTTCTGTTCATGAGTTTTTCCAAATTCTGTTCATGTTCTATTTTTATTTAGAAAACTTTCTATAAACAATAAAACAGATTACTATAAAAAGAAATCAAAGTGATCATATCCGATAATGTCAAATCCTCCATCAGCTTAGAGCCAATATTCTAGCGGCTCAGCCATGGCGGTGAAATATGGAATTTGCATTTTGACATTTTTCTAAGGTACCTTTTTAAAGTTTTTAGACATATTTAATATTACACAATAAATAATGAAGTAATATAGATTCGATACGACCTAAGGAACATAATTGAACTCGGCATTACAATTATAAGTTTTAATTGTACCATTTACTATGAGATTCAAACTTCTTAGAAACATGAGATTTTTTTTTTTTTTTTTTTGGAGGGTTAACATGAGATTAAACATTAAAAAAAAAAAAAATCAATACAAAATTGAAATTTAGAATTTATTGTTGAAAGACGATAGGTCACAACCTGTTATTGTTTGACACGACCAACATACTACTTCTTTGTAAGTTCATTAAGTGAAAACGATGGTCACCTTCAAAAAAGAAAAGGAAAAAAAATGGAGATATGGTCACCTAATCAAAAAGATTGTCACCTTCACGGTCAATGTGTTCGAAGTATGTCCATACTATGTTTATTATTTTCTTTATAGGATCCGCGTCGCTCCCGCTTATCCGCGTTTTTTCTATTATTGTTTTTTTTTTTTAAAACAAGAGTTTGGGTTTTTTTTTAATTTTTTTAATTTTTTTTAAAGGGTTAGGATTTTTTCAAGAGAAATTTTATAGTGTAATGATGGTAGAAATATTATACCGAATGACGTATAATAGAGCGTTTTGATTTTACTCTTTTTTATATAATATGGTTTTATCATATGCGAAAATTTAAAATGTTGTAATATTTTTCTAAAAAAAATTATAATATATATCACTTCATACAATAATTATATTTTAAATTTTGTCTTTTTAGAAGGTGGTTTTGTTTTTTTGGGTTTATTGTCAAAAAGAACAACTTGAACATAAAAATATATAAAGAAAACAGTGGGATATTTTTCTGGGTAAAAAAGACATATCCTTGTTCCACTGTAATAATGAAACATTATATTTGAGATCAGTTCCACTGCAACAGCAAATAGTGGATTTGGGGTTATAAACAGTGAATTTGCTCTTATTACCCAATTTATATTTTCACTGTCCTGATTATCATTTTTCTAGTACTTTTTGTCCTTTTAAACCACCCATCCATCTTCTTTTTTTTTTTTTTTTTTTTCCTCCGCGTCTGAATATGAAAGTTTTAGGTAAAAGACAAAGACATCATATTGCTGTGCAAACCACATATGAGCACTTGATTTTTTTTTTTTTTTTTTTTTTTTTTTTTTTTTTTTTTTTTTTCCGGGATACGAAAGGAGGAGGGATTCAACCCCTGGCCCTCCCATCGGCGCCAGTGCAGAAAGTTCTGGCAAGACTAACCACTCAGGATGATGTAGATAGATTTCTATGAGCACTTGATTCAAATCATCACGGAGGCATACAACCTATATTTGTTTAAAAAAATAAAATATTTAAGGGATATGTGTTTTTTTTGAGCAACTTAAGGGATATATGTTAAATTTTCACCTACGTAATTCCAACATAATTGCGTTTCTGTACAAATTATTTCACGATTTTTTAAAAGGAAATTACACGTTTTCCCACTGCAGCTTCTATTGACACCTTGTTTTATTTTCGACGCCATAATTACTTGAGACTTCAGAGTTTAGACGCCTTTTAAATTACTTGTGGCACCATAATAATATATTTATTATATTTTACTTCAAATACAATAAAAATAATAACACAATTACTTCTCATATCACAATTTTTAAGAAATGCAATTGAGTCCTTTACAAACAAAAAATCCAAAAGTTAATACATCAACTCACCCTCCATCCACCAACACCATCCATCTCCACTTCCATCTCCTCCATACCTTCCACCTTCCACCTTCCACCAACATCTCTCACAATCATCTCTCATTTAATCACCAAAACCACCACATCAGTCAGATATATCAGGTTTACGGTAACAGTGATATAATGAGGATTTAAGGCTGTTTACGTATGATTTCTCAAGTGAGAAGGGGTTGTTTATCAAGAACAATGCAGTCGGACCAATGCTTATGAAAGAGAACACAAGTTAGTCGACAAATTGACAGAGTAGCTCTGTATATATTAGTTCTTGAATCCCTTTCTATTACATTGTAATCCCATATATATAGGCAAATGCTAGATCGGTTTAGTCTATTCATGACAAGACATTAAAACCATACAATTAAGGATAATCATATATATAAGTTGACCGGACAGCTGTTAGGATAAGATCGGTGGACAGCGGACTCGATAGTAAGTCGGACTCATATCTTCCTTTGTCATGATGTCATCAACTCAAACTCGGGCTTTGCCAGCCTGATAATATGGGTAGCTTCCACTATGTCCGAGATGCCGGAGTGGAAATGGGTCCGGCTTATGGACTACAGACAAGCGGGATGGAGGCCCACGATCTGTTGGGCTTGGAAATAGGCCCAATCTAGATGCTCAGGTTCCAATCCGGTTAGGGTACATCAAGGGGTTCAAGAAAGTCGTGGAACCGAAGAAAACCGCTTCATCCAAGAAGACGTCAAAGAAATCCGCGACGTCTAAGAATACCGCGGTGTCGGGGCCTCCTGAACAGAAGAAAAGGCCATCCAAAAAGAGGTCAGTTGTGGCTGAGCGTGAGTTGGCGGACCAAAAGCGTTTTGATAGCGAGGTCGGAGCTCGATGGAGGGAGATCCGAGATCGGACTGATTATACCTCGGCGTTGACGGCCTATGATATCCTGGAAGATTTCCGGTATGCAAAAATGGGTGCGAGGAACGTATCCCGGACCTGTGGTCGAGAGGTGGAGGATTATTTGTGGTTGCATTACGACCATCTTGTTGCCGGACTTCGGCCACCATTTGATCCCTTTTTCATCAGATTCATGGAGGAACTCCGAATCATGCCGTGTGATCTCACACTGGGGGTTGTCCGAGTGGTGATGGACTTTATAGTGATAAGTCGGCTTCGTGGTCGTGATCCATCACTGCAGGGTGATTGCGGTCATATTCAACCCCACAGCAGATTGAGCAGCAGCCGACCGAGTCACTACCCCATGAAAGGCATAAATTAGGTCGCTCAACTTCGTTTGGTTTTGATCGTCGACCTCGCACCCGGCTGCACCCTCACCAAAAACCTCGACCTCCTCGTCATCCGATTCAGGTTCATTCTCGTCGACGTCGACCGCCTCTTCCTCATCACTCATGTCAACCTCCTCCGAGCCATAGCCGAAAGCAGCGCGGACTTCTTCATCTGATTGAGTATGTGATTCTGAAGACATCCTGGAAAAGAGACAGAGCGAGGTGGAGCAGTTAGTCACCTAGACATGGAAGTCAAGCCGAGGTGAGCATAGTCACACCCCGACACCTCGCCCCTCCTTTTTCCCCTAAACAATAGATGAACCCTATTATCATCCGCGACTCGATCTATGGAGCAAGGTGATTTTTTGGAAAAAAAACACATACATACGGAAACTATGGGATGAGATTCTTTGGCTCATAATCAAAATATCCTAATCCTATAACATTTCTCCCAGGTGATCTCCAAACAAAAGAAATATATTCACGAAATCGAAAGAACAATAGAATCTTACCTGGTTGAATAGAGAAAAGTTTGAGTAAACGAGTGGAAACTGTAAACTCTTGCTGGAAGTCGCTTGCTCTTGCCGGAATCATCTCGCCTCACTTGCCGGAAAATAGTTCAGAAAGGGGAAAAGTGTGAAAATAGGGAAGGAAACCCTTATTTATAAACGAAAAAATGGGGGGAAGTGTCGATTCGGATTCAGAATTCTAAAATAGTTATTGACTAGGAACGGTTACCAATGTCTCTCAGCCAATCGGAGGAGGGGGCGTTTCATATCAAACATCGTGTCATTAATGTAACTGACGTGACGTTTCATGAACCACCTTGACCTCTCACGAACCAATGCGACCTCAACTCAAAATGGCTTACGTCTCAACTCAAAATGGCTTACGGCCATCTAAACCCGTTCGTTCCATAGCATGGTATCTAAGCCTGTCCGCTACAATGCATAGCATACATCAGTAATTCGCAACGCAATATTAACACTGATTCAAGCCCGATGACCATTATCGGCATGTAAGCCCGTTCGCTCCATAGCACGGCATCTAAGCATGTCCGTTACAATGCACAGCATAACGTCAGTACTTTGAAACGCAATGACAACACTGATTTAAGCCCGATAGCCAGCGTCACTCTGTCACAAACGACAACAATAGAGTGTGGTTCTCTACTACTTTTTTGAGCTTTACTCTCCGCCACGACGGACACGCCAGGCATAGAGTAGGGGGACATTGATATACCCTAACCGGATTGGAACCTGAGCATTTAGATTGAGCCTATTTCCAAGCCCAACAACAGATCGTGGGCCTCCATCCCGCTTGTCCGCAGTCCACAAGCCGGACCCATTTCCACTCCGGCATCTCGGACATAGTGGAAGATACCCATATTATCAGGCTGGCCAAGCCCGAGTTTAAGTTGATGACATCAAGAAAAAGGAAGATATGAGTCCGACCTACTATCGAGTCCGCTGTCCGCCGATCTTATCCTGACAGCTGTCCGGTCAACTTATATATATATATATATATATATATATATATATATATATATGATTATCCTTAATTGTATGCTTTTAATGTCTTGTCATGAATAGACTAAACCTACTTAGCCTTTGCCTATATATATGGGATCACAATGTAATAGAAAGGGATCCAAGAACTAATATATACAGAGCTAGTCTGTCAATTTGTCGACTAACTTGTGTTCTCTTTCATAAGCATTGGTCCGACTGCATTTTTCTTGATAAAAACCCCCTTCTCACTTGAGAAATTATACGTAAACAGTCTCATATCCTCATTATATCACTGTTACCGCAAACTTGATATATCCGACTATATCAATTTCATATTCAAAATAAAGCCCACTCAATAATGCTGCCCCGTCCCCGTCCCCGTCCATATCCCTAACCCCATCTCCATCCCCATCCCTATTCCTAACGTATTGTAAACCTTTCATTTCCTTCCCTTCCCTTCTGTAAATCCATCTCCAAAATCCATCTTCATTTATTCCTTTCAACCGTAAGTCGACCATTTTAGAAGAAAAAAAATTGTAACTTGCCGGCGTTGAATGAAGACCGGAGCCTGGAAGTCGTGATTTCCGATGAGGGGAAGGAGCTGCGATTTTCCGCTCCCTCCATCCCCTCCCTTCCTGTAAACCCATCTCTCTCCTAAGTCGACCCTTTTAAGAAAAATGTAACTCGTCGGCGTGGTTGTTCTAATCTCCGTGGGTTGAACGGCTGGTCCACCAGAGGCCGTAGTTGATTGACCGGAGGCCGATACCCATGTACTCTTCGCCGTTTCTGCAACCAAATGCTCAACCCTGTCTTGCAAACCACATCTATCTTCCTCCATGGACGGGTTGTGGTGGATAATGAAGAGATCTAAGAGGTAAGTAGAAGAAAGAGACATGTTTAAAATTTGCAGCGGCGGCGACGAATTTTGCAGGGGAGGAATTAGGGTTTCTTTTAATTTGGAGGCAAAATGTAGTGTGGGATTTGCAGGGGATGGGGTTTTTAACATAAATGAAACTTTTAATTGATTGTGGTGTGGAAAAATAATTTGGTAGTATTGTTTTGTAAAAAGAATTTAATTAAAAATGTGGTATCAATAGTCATTTTGCAGTGCCGATAGAAGCCATCTTTATTATTCATCTACTAATAAGAGATTGTGTGTCTCTCATGGATGTGCCCCAAGGGTCAAAGCACTATTGTGCAAGAGGGAGGACTTAGGTAAATCCACAAGCACACGTGCCACCGCCGTCTGTCCGTCTCGGCTCGGGTGTTGATATTAATTTTTTTGACAAAATTTCTTTATAAAATTAACCAAATTTAATTTTGGAAAGTGATTGTGTCATCCGACCAATCAGAATTCAAGAATTCGTGTGATTGGGTCATCTGACCAATCAGAATTCAAACGACATGTCATCCGATCAATCAAAATTGTTGATTGGGTCGGCCATATAAGTGAAACACGCCTTTGACTTTTCTTAAGGGAAAAGTCGGCCGACTGATGTCATCCGGCAATAAAAACTGAGTATTGGCACATCATCTCCATTATATAAAGAATCCCTATAAATGAGAATTAGAGCATCAAATTTTCTCTTGTATTTCCACCATAAAGAGTCTATCATATAGATCTAGTTCTTAAGTCGAAGAAAAGTCGGAGCACTCTGTAAGTTCGCCGGAGCTCGAATTTTTGAAGTGCCTATAAATCTAAGATGTGAAGCCGTTGTATCTTGGGAGACAGTTTCTACTACCGTGGGCACCATACCGGAGTAATTTGTCTTAAGGAAATAATAACTACTCGTCTCAGTTTGATCTCTAGTCCTTTATTTTATGCATTGTACTTTCATTTTTCATCATTTCGAGTCAAATATGTACGGTAATAGTTATTTGTTAGATCATGTTTATAATAAAAAATTTTCTTTTCGTGTTCTTTATTTTCCATTTTAATATTCCGTAATTACTTTCGTTAATTATGGATCTGTTCCGTAAATCACTCCACACACGATACACTTTCCAACAAGCTTAAGACAAATTTACTCGTGTGTTGTAGGATCGTTTTGAACCTATTACTTTACAGATCTGGTCGAATTGTTGTTACTTTATTTAATTATTGATTCAGTTTGGTTGAGGCCAACCTGAAATTTCTACTTCTACTCTATTCCTTTTATGATTCGTTTGAGTACGAACGGACTTTGAATCTGTCAGTCGTGGGGAGCTATGAAGGCTCGATTTCACCGTGTTTAAGGATGTGTTTTAGGTAAGTTTCTTATTTGTTCTCCTTGTATATAATCTTGGTGAACTGTTAGATATAACATGAAATATGTGCATTGACTTGATAACTTGTCCATTGACTAAACCTAGAGAAATTGCCGATCATTGAACAATGTACATGTTTTGCGTGCTATGTTGTTTAATCATGATATTGTTCTGTTCAGAATTAATCGTTTTTCTGTTCAGAATTAATCGTGCCCTTACAACATCTACTTTGATAGAATTTGATGCACGTGATTTGTTGTATTGATGAGATTGATAATCACCCTTAAGTTTTTTTATTTCCCGTAGCTATGTGTTAAGGAAATTGACTATTGATTTGCAAAATCTTTTGGGTGGTATAACAAGTTGACGTTCATATCTTTAGCATCCTGCTACGGCTTCAGGACACATAATGCTAGGATAGAAGATGTGTTAATTGACTTTGCGGATAGAGTAAAATTATCGGTAGTGCAACTCTCGGTAGTACACGACAATCTATTAATTTTGTTTTGATTATTCGAATTGACTGGGAGCAATTGAGGAGTCACTACCTCAATATGTACACTTTATTTTGCATGCAAAATTTGTTGATGATATTGTAAGGAAATCTACGCGGGAATGCAGCAGAATTTAAAATTATTTCCTTTTAACCAGGATTGACTTCGTTTAAACAACTAACATAAGTGGTAAAAGAGAAAGTTACCTTGACTGATCTTAAAGATCAAAGCTTTATTGTCTATGAAGGAGTAGTGGTTCATGGAGCTGCCCAAGCGTTCGGCCTCTACCGCTAGTTGATCGCGTGTAAGTCACTAATGTCGATATTACTAGCAATAATACTAGGTACATCGTAGTATAGTAAATGCGAGTCAAGGTCGATCCCACAGAGACAATGCAACTTTAACTATAAACAATATTAATCTAATTAAGAAGCAACATAGAGGCGTCATTGACCAACAATAAACATGAAGGAAACTTGGTATTTTTCCCCCTCTTCTCACCGATCTACTAACTTGGATTAGTTAATCTTTATGTTTATCTCCCCACATAATTTCCTTAAATTAATTGAGCAAGCTTTTGATTTAATTATAAGCTACGGGTGCAACTCCTAACCCTATCTACTCCGACCATAGCAGTAGACAATCTATACGCAAGCTACCCTTCTTAATTGATCCGTATTACCCCATACGCATAAAGAACTAGTATTGCCGATATCGAAAGCTAACTCATACCACTAACCCGCCTAGACAACTGTCGACACTGATCAGCACGTTCCTAGGGTCCATCAAAACTATGTCCAAATTAACACTTTACTATTCGTATTTCATGTTAATTTTACGATTACAATAAACATATTGGCCGGATCTAACCTACTGTTAATTAAACCTGTCGATCAACGTAGCTGTAGTGAATCCTTCAGATTAAGTTGTCTAAATATTGCCTCAGTAAACCGGTATAGACCGCCGGTTTACCGGGGTCACCTTTTCTTAATTCCGGATCTACATTGCTCAAATACAATTAATCTAAATAAATCATAGGGTCGTTAAACATGCAGATTAACTAAAACACATAAATACGAACATATCTACCATATTGAAGACAAAAATGAACGTTCAAAGCGTCATACCTTCAACAATGGAGATCTAACTCGATCTGCTCAAGCTAGAAATGGTAGAGAAAGGGAGAAAACCAGAAATAACTCCTCAAAAGCTTGGAATAACTTTATTTCATCTAATTGTATATAAAAGAATGAATATAATATTTGTGCTTATGAAAACTTATACAAGAATCTGTTAATACAACAACCGACTTATGACTCATAGAAACCCGAACCGACCTAGACAATGCGGCATAATCGATTTCTTGTTCCTCAAGGCCCTCGGTTTACCGGACCTAGCCCTCGGTAAACCGGGCTAACTTTTCCTCTTTTTCTTCAGCATATTTATTCTTGGACTTCTTTTACTTGGCCCAACATACTTCTTTTGGTCCAGATCCGTTCTCCAATGCTCCAGATTTGGTATATCCTGTAAAACACATAAAACGAGGCAAAACAGTACCAAATCTTCTGGAAAATAATATAGATGCAGAATTACGATCCTAGGAACACGCACATAGCATTTAACACATATTCCACACAATAAAGAGCCTATCTATCATTTCTTGAGCAGAATTCGGGGTGGATAAGGGTATAATTACTGGTACCATTTAGGGCGTTATCACTAGTCCACACGAACAGCCCGCCGGAATCCCATCATGGATTGCTACCAGAAAAACTCAATTGCTAGACCGACCTTTTCTCTCTCAAACTCTCTCTAGGAAGATCTCTTATTTTTCACAAGAACTATTAGTCTCTTGGAATTGTAATGTACAAAAGAGCTAGCTAAGCCTCCCTTAAATGGGGGGTGGTGCGTCCCATGCACTTCTCATTCTGATTTGGAGAAACTTCCTAGTAGACTGGGGAGAAAGAAAAATCTTTTACTAGTAAAATAAAGAAAATAAATATTCTAGATTTATCGCATTAATATTCAATATCTAATATTAAATATATTTCCCAAGATATATATTGACAATATCTTATATTGATTATAGCTTTATTTCATTACCACAAATCAATTTATGCAAATCTATTAATATCTAATATTAATATATGGTAATACTATTAATTAATTTACAAAATCCATGTGTATCACATACACATACTATCTGCGTCCCATATAGCCAAAAATTGGCGTTTGGAATATTCTTAATTAATTAATATAATACTATGATTAATTAATTCACAAAATACATGTATATCATATATACATATATATTTCGACATATACATCAAATATGTATATTTAATCAACATAATTAATATATTGTATTTAATTTATTCATAATAAATAAATACCACTATATTAATTTACCACTATAACACTTTATAGTCGAGATAAAACCTTTCATTATTTGGTTATCACTATAACCGCATTTTAATCCGGCTAGATATTCTTATGTGTGTGACCCGATAGGCTTCCGAATATGTTGCCCGTAGGCACAAAGTGCAAATTACGAAAATGTCCTTCATACCTAACGATCATAGAATAGCGTCTAGCAACACACCGTGACCCCCAATCATCGGAATAGTCAAATGCAATGACTACTACCTCTCATGTGAAACGATTACCTTGTAAATAGAATCATATCGCTGTAATAATATCCATACAATCGTATCTCGAGTGACAGTACATCAACGATCGTATCTTATAATCTGGATACCATGCTCTCTCGAAGTATCTCATTTACTTCCACTTTGCAAAGATTCACGAGAGCTAGATAATCCTTATAACAATGCCCTTTCGGATATTTACTCCTATTCATAGGATACACGATTTCCGGACGAACAACATGACTCCTATGCATGCTTCAGTATCACACCCAATCACCACTACATGATCGCCCCATGGCTAGGGGAAACCTCAATAGTGTCAAAGTATGACAATCCACACCGTGATGTCATGAAGACTCCGGTCTTAGGATAATTACACAACCGCCACATAGTGAGACACTTAATAAAGTAAGTCGGTCATTCTAACGTACGCACTCTCTAATACACGTCCACGTACAATCCAAGTGTCCCTACACTTTGATAGATGAGATCTATCCCTACCATCAATAAGATAGAGACATCCAATATATGCTTCATACTATCAATGTCCTATTTAATAGTACATACGACTAGAGACATTTAAGTATCAAACCCTTTAAAGTGAGTCGAGATCTCATCAACCATAATCACCATTATGATTTCTCTTTCACAGTTTGACACTGAGGATGTTATCATATAACAGTATCGTAATTGGTTCGTTAAACGAACAAATATATACTAACATAAAAACCATTTCATATATGTATAAACATAAAGAAATAGTAGAAATTATCCGACCCGGTCGGATCCGGTCCAACCCGATTGGGTTTAGGACACTATTTCAACAATCTCCCACTTGGCCCAAAGCCAATCACTCATACATACAAGACCAAGTTGAAACACAAGAATCTCATGCAATACTCGTAACCAACCCTAAGTGTAGACGGATCATTATCCGTGGGGATTCAGACTATCTTCATATCATGCTCTAAATGACCAAGTCAAAAGGAATCGCCTCAACACACACATGAATCTCTGACGAGACCCTGGTCCTTGCTTCAAGCAATGAATCCACCACTATATCAGCTATATAGTAAAGATGGAAGAACCGTACAAGGTTCAGGAATGAAACTCTTATATCCATGTACTGCTCCTGTTGTGCCTCTAAGGCACTACATTGTTTTAACCCAGTTGTAGAATCTATAGTGATCTCTGGCTAAGAACATTTCCAGCTCACTGTGTCACTTAGTCAAAGTGACCGCAAACTCCGATATTAGCTCCCACATCTTCATAAGACTCTGGGTATATACATTATTATTATTATTATTATTATATATATATATATATATATATATATATATATATATATATATATATATATATGTTTATCCAATTTCAAGTTTCAATAAACCAGGAACCCATCCTTAACACTTTTAAGGGTATCCTCGACATTTACCAGAATCACTTTCATACTTGCTCATGACTCCTCATGCAGTATGAACATCTGGTTTAACTCATAACACTTATGATGGACCCTATAGCAAAGGGAACCTTCCATAAGTATCATCTTTCACCTTATCTTTTAGGACTGACGTCCTATCACAGATAGACCCCAAGAACACTGGTTAGCAGTGTCTCTCGACATGGTCTATGCTAAACCCCTTTAGCATCTCATTTTTGCAGGTGAACTGTGATAACCAAGCAGTATCTAAATCTATCACTATAGATTCTTATTTCCAAAATAAGAACTTACATTCATTGATCTTTCGTAAAGACCTTAAACTACCAAACATTAATTGACTGTGACATGGGGTGTTGATTCCGAGAAGGATATCCAATACCCTGCTCGAAAACTGTAACACTCCCACTAACCATTTTGCACATCGGGCATATCTCCACTTTTTGATCAAATCAAACTCATTTGATTCTCAAAGTAGAGAACTCATATAGAGAAACTTGTTTAAGTCCATAAATGGATCTTCATAAGCTTACACATCACGTTATCGTCTATGAACATCAAGCCATTGGCCCAACGTCTTCAACACTATCATAAAGCCATGATACGTAGCTACAACAAACACTATTTGAATAGACTTAAGCATAGCTAGTAACATAAATGTAATTACAAGGTTTTCACCCTATAGCCTTTAGCCATCAACTCAGCTTAACTAGTAATCGCATTACCTTCCATGTTAGTCTTTCATAAAGACCTACAACACCTCTCAGAGACATTCCCTTCAGGTAAGACTGACCTGGTTCTTAACCCGTTTGTCACTCATGAAATCTATTTAAGACATTATGGCTCTAAGCCATATCTCTTAGCCTTGCCTTTCAAGCATTTCTGCATAGTCGCGAGATCTTCATTCTTCAAGATGAATATACCAGTAGCCCTTTCAGGCGTATGGTCATCTGCAGACTCATAGAGTACTCGTGTGCACTGAACAGTGTCCTGCACCTCATCACTATGTGGCGCCTGCTCATGTTCCAATGGTTGAATATCTCTTTGTAGTTCTCAAGCTCTATTGAGATCTCAATTTACTTCCACTATTTCTTCTGGAAGAAACACTTCCCCTAGAAGACAGCATGTTTGGAGAAAAACACATTTTGCTCGCGGGAAAGTAAATAATATCTAGCCTACTTGCTAAGATATTCCACAAAGTTGCACATGTCATACTAAGCTTCAAGCCTTTCAGACATTGCCTGCTTGCTAGAAGCACGACAAACCTAAATCATCGGTTAAGATGAAATTCATGTCACCGTCTTCCATATCTGATACGGAATTTATTCAACATTTATTCCTTGTAACTCGGTCAAGTATATGTATTGAATAAGGGCACTATCCCAAAACAAGTAAGGGATACTTCGCATGGCTTACGTCACACTTTTATCGCATAAAGTGTTGTTTCCATTTTAGAAACATATGTAATTATGTGTTTAAAAATAGTATCCTTCATGGGAGAACCTAATTCCCTTTCAGACGACTTATGAAACACCTTTCAGGTATTAATTAATTCAATCCAATTGAAGATTAATTCCTAAGCAGTTCATTAATCTCATTTCGTACTCTCAAACTTTTCGGGCTTTCCGAATTTCACACTTCACTAAGTACACTTGACTATTTCTAAAAATAGTCAAAGAGAGTAATAAAAAATAATATCATTCTTGGAATTAATTGTCATAATCCAAAAAACATCAGTATGTTTAGGCTTTAGCCAATTTTCTAGAATTTACAACCTTTTTCATAAAAGGGTATTTTAGTCATCTTTAGATAAGACAAGTATTACCACATGATTCATAATCACATGGTTCAGACATAATCAGAATGAAATTTGATCACACGTTTCTCTTCAATAGAGACTATGTCTAGAACAACCACAAAATATCAAGGATAACAGCCATACAAATATTTGGTTGAGATGTTATCACTTATATCAACTATATAGTGACACCGATCTAGTATGTTATAACATTTATTCCTTACAATTGAATATGTCTACTAAATCCTAACAAATAACTGAACTCATGTTCTTCATAAGAACCGGAACACAATAACATTCACTTAGTTCCTTTATCAGTTTACTAGACTCAGAATATTATGTAGTAAATGATGCAATGTTTGCTTCACTTTCCATATTTTTGAATATTATGTATTTAATCTTTCTAATTTAATCATACTCCAAAGATATCATATATCTAAGAGTTGACTTAGACAGATTTATCTCAACTTGCTTGCTTAGAATAGAGACTTCGATAAATTCTCTTAATTAAGCACATGCCCTAACTTTCCTTTTTAATCCCTTAAACACTTGTAAATGTTTCTTAGTTTAGTCTTCATAAGACTTAAGAAAAATCGCAAGAGTTATGTCTTCATTTTTCTTTCACAAAGAAAATCCAAAGTTTGTTAAATGGTTTATTAACCTTTTGAATTATATTCAAAACATAAACTATTTAATTAAACTTTAAACAATGATTAAAGAATTAAGTCGATACTTAAATCTTACAATTTTGAAAACAACCTTTCCAAAATTCGATGCAGTCATTCGCAGCCAACACATCTAATGTTTGAAATAATTGTCCTCGTATGACAGAACGACCCCTTGGATATTGTCGTATCCAATATATGATTGTTTAATTGAAACTCCTTTCAAGTGTCTCAATCATATCATGAGCTTCCGTTTTGATTAGCTCTCCATCAAATATGTAGTCTCATTGTCTCTAACTACTATAACGTAGTTGCACATGTCATTGCCTATTTTAAAAAGATTAAAATTACTTAACCTTGTTTGAGAACATTTCTCTAAAGGTTACAGTCATTAATTTGGTTTTATACATCGAGAATTCAAACATAGAAATAAAAGTTTGCTAAAGACTGCAACATAAAATAACGATAAAAGAGTGTTGTTGTTTATACACCAGAATTATAATGGTTTGTTGGTTTATGATTTTGCTCCCACTATTCAACTACTCCCAATTGACTTTCAAGAATTTTCCAAAAATTCCTTAGTGGCCAAGATCCCACCTAGTTACGTCGATTCCCTGTTGTGGCTGGTGAACCAAAATAATTCGATGAGTAGGTGACACCTCACCAATCACATCACTATGTGATTGGTTGTTGACCAGTCAACTCTTTAACAATACACATCACAATGTGCTGGCCAACCCTTGTCTCTAAAAATTACCCGACCCATACTGTGGCTGATGGTCGAATAAATCTTAGTCAAGTCATAACCCGATATTCGCGAGATCATTTACGTTCATATCTCAATAATAATGATATACCCGAGGCAGGTCAACCATCAGCTGTGGCTGATGGATTGGATCTGAACAAGATCTCTTTACCGTCATTATAATATTGAGAGGCAATTCCGACTTAATTTTTATTGTGGGAGTATTTTACAAATTAATTCACTTAATTAATTTTAATTACGGTCTTGTAAAAAATATATATATCTCTATAGATATAAAATCCTACACATTCATCTTGATCGTGCCTAGTCATGCATCTATCATATCATATAAAATAAATACAAGCACAAAATAAATAAATGCGTAAAGTAACCGGTATGATCATGGAATTTTCCTAAGTGCGGCTTCGAATACAAACTGACGAAACCGCGGGTCACAATCTATGGGTAGCTGCAACCGCCAATAGGATCTTTAATGCATCACATTCAATGGGATCTTTATTCGTCTTTCTTTTGTCTCCATCTTTTGTTTCATTCTTGTTACATACAATCTATCTAATAAATTTGTACACCTGCCGCACACGGGGGGAGCTAACGGGAATGTGATAAATGCATAAACTAAACTATGTCATGTTCTTCATAATGGCCTAGGACAATTTTGTAACCAACAGAATAATAAATCACACACATCTATCATATTGGTCGAGTCCATGATCAATCGGGCCCATATAATCATATTATATCTACTACAATATCTAATTCATACAATAAAACCTTATGAAAAAGATAAAATCTAAATTTACCAACTTGCGTCTTAATTAATTGATTAACGTTTAATCAATTAAATAATTTCATCTAATCAATTAACTAATTAAAATTTAATTAATTAATGATTTCAATCGAAATAAAATTAACGATTAATTTCAAAATGATTTCTATTTTAATTTTAATCAATTAGAACTATTCCAAAATAAATCAAAATTAAAATTAAGTCTCTTTTGTTTCTTTCCTTTTGATTTCTAATCAAAATGGATGCCTTTGGTTTCCAAAACCAAAAGGCACCCATCTGAGCCCTTTCCAAAATCAAAATTTTGAAAAAGGCCTAGGCATGTGCCCTTTCCAAAATCAAACATTTTGAAAAGGGCTTAGGCCTATTCCAAACAAAATTTGAAAAGGCCTAGGTTAATCATATAAACCAAACCTTTATATCATAGTGTCATGTGGCATTCCAATTGTCCAAACTATTTGAATCATTGGTTAGTCACATGACATTAACTAAACAAAGAGAGATTTCAATGTACCATAAAGAATCGCAAAAACACAAAACAAAATTTTTGGGGTTCCACCAAGAAGAGCACCAGCCGACGCTGACCACCCCGGAGGGGGCCGACGCCGCCGGCGCTAATTCCGGTGGGGTGCCGCCGCCGATCGGCCGAGCACCCCTAAAGCCGAATCCTTTTTTTTGTTTTCGTTTCATAAATCTAAATCATGCATCTAAAATAATTACTACAT
This sequence comes from Gentiana macrophylla, assembly GCA_026214975.1. Lineage (NCBI taxonomy): Eukaryota > Viridiplantae > Streptophyta > Magnoliopsida > Gentianales > Gentianaceae > Gentiana > Gentiana macrophylla. The sequence continues at coordinate 40,050,240 of CM047806.1, read as the reverse complement.
AAATTAACTAATGCTTATTGCTAAAGCTCGAAACTCGCTCCGATACCACTGTAAGGAAAGGAATTTAAAATTATTTCCTTTAACCAGGATTGACTTCGTTTAAGCAACAAACATATAAGTAGTAAACGAGAAAGTTACCTTGACTGATCTAAAAGATCAAAGCTTTATCGTCTACGATGGAGTAGTGGTGCATGGAGGCGCCCAAGCATTCGGCCTCTACCGCTAGTCCACACGAACAGCCCGTTGGAATCCCATCATGTATTGCTACCAGAAAAACTCGGTTGCTAGACCTACATTTTCTCACTCTTAAACTCTCTCAAGGAAGATCTCTTATTTTTTACAAGAACTATTAGTCTCTTGGAATGTGATGTACAAAAGAGCTAGCCAAGCCTCCCTTAAATAGGGGTTGGTGCGCCCCATGCACTTCCCAATCTGATTGAGAGAAGCTTCCTAGTAAATTGGGGAGAAATAAAATCATTTTACTAGTAAAATAAGGAAAATAAATATTCTAAATTTATCTCATTAATATTCAATATCTTATATTAAATATATTTCCCAAGATATATATTGAAAATATATTATATTGATTATATCTTTATCTCATTACCATAAATCAATTTATGCAAATCTATTAATATTTAATATTAATATATGGTAATACTATTAATTAATTTGCAAAATCCATGTGTATCACATACACATACTATCTGCACCCCATATAGCCAAAAATTGGCTTCCGGAATATTCTTAATTAATTAATATAATATTATGATCAATTAATTCACAAAATACATGTATATCATATAAACATATATATTTCGACATATACATCAAATATGTATATTTAATTAATCAACATAATTAACATCTTGTATTTAATTTATTCATAATAAGTAAATACCACCATATTAGTTTACCACTATAACACTTTATAGTCGATATAGAACATTTCCTTATTTGGTTATCACTATAACCGCATTTTAATCCGGCTAGATGTTCTTATGTGTGTCACCCGATAGGCTTCCGAATATGTTGGTCGTAGGCAAGTGAAAATTACGAAAATGACCTTCATACCTAAAGATCATGGAATAGCGTCTAGCAACACACCGTGACCCCCAATCATCGGAAGAGTCAAATGCAATGACTACTACCTCTCTTGTGAAACGGTTACCGTGTAGATAGAATCCTATCGCTGTAATAATATCCATACAATCGTATCTCGAGTGTCAGTACATCAACAATCATATCTTATAATCTAGATCTCATGCTCTCTCGAAGTAACTCGTTTACTCCCACTTTGCAATGATTCCTGAGAGCTAGATAATCCTTATAAGAAGGCCTTTCGATATTTACTCATATTCATAGGATACACGATTTCCGGACGAACAACATAACTCCTACGCATGCTTCAGTATCACACTTAATCACCACCGCATGATCGCCCCATAGCTAGGGGAAACCTCAATAGTGTCAAAGTATGACAATCCATACCGTGATGTCATGAAAACTCCGGTCTTAGGATATTTACACAACCGCCACATAGTGCGATACTTAATAAAGTAAGTGGGTCAGTCTAACGTACGCATTCTCTAATACACGCCCACGTACAGTCCAAGTGTCCCTACACTTTGATAGACGAGATCTATCCCTACCTGCAATAAGATAGAAGACATCTAATACGTGCTAGTTTAATCGTACTATCAATACGACTAGAGACATTTAAGTATCAACCCCTTTAAAATGAGTCGAGATCTCATCAACCATAATCACCATTATGATTTCTCTTTCACAATTTGATACTAAGGACGTTACCATATTACAGTATCGTAAGTGGTTTGTTAAACGAACAAATATATAATAACATAAAAGTCATTTCATATATGTATAAACATAAATAAATAGTAGAAATGATCCGACCCGGTCTGATCCGGTCCAACCCGATTGGGTTTAGGACACTATTTCAACAGATATAGTGGTGAATTGTGTGCAATTTTGTGGGTATATACTTTATGGTCAAAGATGTGCTAATTTTGTTTGATCGGGTGCTTGTGCGTGAGTTCTCTGCAAATCGGGTTCTGTAGATGAATTAAACATATGTGTTATTTTGGTAATATGTTGCTATCTATTCACGAAATTTTTCGTCGATCACAGTAGTCTTAACATATGCGATTACTGGGGATATTTGCCTTTGTAGGAAAAGATGTGTTACGGCTTGTATGCTTTATACCAGTTGCCTTGTTGGTAGTTACGTTTGAACTAAATTTTGAAACGTTGTATATCTTCTATTGTTGGACAGGAATGAAAGAATACACCGAGGTGAATCCAAATGCGACTGTGTCTTTTGTGAAACGAGTGTATGCGCCTATTGTAGCACTAGACGTAGCACCAGTGACCGGTTAATCTCATCCCTTGGATGGAGAAGTTCGGTGGTGCAACGAATGATGGTTTGAATGATCAAACTGGATTGATTAGTATGTTAACAATGAACATGTCTGTTGAGCGCAAAGCGATGCTCCGTAAAGAGCCAGAGAGATTGGCTTTAAGATCTACTTGCATGCTTGAGTAATCTTGCTTGTGACACTATGACTAGGACTTGCAAATTTCAAATTTGTTTGTCCATTGATGAACATGGAGTTGTTACCAAATTTTAAATTTGATCATAATAAGAAGTGTCTAGTATGTGTTGAAGCCTGTAGACTAACTCACCGTTTGACCGGTAGAAAGGAACACACAACCTCTAGATTCATGCAAACTAGAGGTGACAAAAATATTGTGTTACTTTTATTAGCTATAGCGTCAAATATTATGATATTTAAATGCTGAAAAGTGAAGATAAGGCTCGTGATGCCTTGAGGGTTATCAGAATGAAGGTAAAAATCAACATAGCAAAAGATGAGATGTATCCGTAGTGATTGTGGTGGTGGATATGATGTATTGTTTCATGAGTCTTGCTCAGGGCCCGGCGTCATTCATTGTTGGTCCCTTGAAAAGGCTTTGGTTAAGTTTAGAGGGGGGGGGAGGTGAATAAACTTAACACATAAAACTTTGGAGTTAGCAAATTTGCAACTCAAAGAAACTCACGATATTTCAGAGTCTGCTGAGACCTCGATAACTGGCCGATACATGTGAGTTCATTGACGCCTTAGTTTCTTTGAATTTGTGCAGCGGAATTAAATCAAAATTAAGCCTTAGTACTTGTTAAAATATGATACTAAGTATTAGATACTCAGTAGTGCAAGTGTGTGATTTCAGTTGCTAGATTCAGTAGGTTGATGAATGAAATAAACTAAATGCAGAAAGTAAATGCTAAAAGTGAGTAGGCAGATTTTATAGTGGTTCCAGGTGATGTAATCCTGTCAGTCCACTCTTCTCCTGTGATGTTGGAGGAAATTCACTAGAGATCTTTGATATAGCTTTTACAAAGATTCCTAAGGTTGCTTGTCCTTCACCAATAACTATGGCTTCACAAACTGAAAACTGGGAACAGGTAGGATTGCTGCTCTTGAGTCTTCCACTGGTCCTTGAAGGGTAGGATTGCCTCTTCACCAAAGCACCACCACAAACAACGAGTCTTTCACACACCAGCAGATGCTTCACTGTCTTCAAAGAGGTTCTTTATGAAATAAAGATTGAATCAAGTAAATGATTCAGTTGCAGCAGCTTGATTAGGATGATATAATCAGCAGCTTGCAGTCTTCAAGTGTGTAGTCTTGATGCGGCTTGAATACTGATTGCACTTGAAGAAATTTACTAGATCGGCGAGGTTTATGCTCAAGCAAGTTCAAACAGGTGTTTTTATTCAAGATTAACACTTAAAGTTTATCCCAAAATTCATCATTTTTTACGAGTTGAAAGTCTTCTATTTATAGGCAAGAATGCATGTGACTTGTATTTGAATTCCAAATGTAACCGTTCCTTGTTTTTGTCCCATCGATTTGCATCTCGTCACTATTCATAGGATCGACACTCGTCGTAAGTCCTTTTGACAAAGGATGATGATCATTCCCTTTGACTTGTGTCCATTGGATAAAGTCCTGAATCATCCCAACGTTCTTTTAATCCTAACCACTGATTTGTTTGATCAAATCAGAGGTAGTTGGCTGTCCTTATCCAAGTAATCTTTCAAAATAATCATGAATTAATCGAGGTATATATCAGCAGGTTCATCAGTCTGCTGAAGTACCAATCAGTCTGCTGAAAATCACATTTCTGTATAAAATATAATGCAGCTGATTTCTTTTATCTAACTTTAGATTGTGAAGTTAGATTACATCATTTTAATTATAACTAAGTTCCAAACATCATCCAACTTATGGAACTTAGACCTTCTACACAAGGTATATGTAATCAGTTTAGGTCATCACAGACTTGCCTAAATTCTGATTCCATATCCTTGACTTTAAATACTAAGTTTGATCCCTTAGCCTTCAGAATCGAGTTTGAACCTCGGCCTTGGGTCTTGAGTCTTCAAGAGGTTCACGACTAGTCATCGACCTATCAACCCATGACCTAGACCCGGTCTGCTGATACAAGTCGGTGACCATTCTGATGCTTGTTTGATCAAACCTATTTATGAATCAAACTTTAATAAACCTATACATTTGATCTAGACATCTTTTTGCCTTTGCACTATAACAGCTAGTATGGCACTCATCATCAAAACTAAGAAATAAGTCCAACATTCATCAAACAACTACACCATACACACCTCTGGCAAGTGGTATTGTTGCATGCAAGTACCGAATTCTTAAAGTGTTTATGAATTCTATGTTGATGAGTTTGAGTTTACCTTAGAACTTATGGGGGGAAGCTATCCTCTTAGCAAAATTCATTCTGATCAAGATCCCTTTAGAGACGAAGGATTACACCCCGTGTGAGTTGTGGAAGGGCCAAAGTCTAGCTACAAATTCTTGGAAATGCGGGGTGTTTGGCTAAGGTAGAAGTACATAAACCAAATCAAGTAGATATATGACCTATAACTATTGATTGGATATACTCTCAAGAGTAATGCAAGTTGGTTTCTGGTGCATAAAACCGACATCTATTATGTACATAATGCTGCCATCATCGAGTCTATGAATGTTGTGATCTTTCAAGATCTCTTTCCATATAAGGAAACAGACAAAACAAGCATGAGTAAGCGGACATATGAGTCTGAAGAAGAGAGTGATCCTCAAGAACTTGAGGAACCTCTTTGTAGTACGAGGGCTAGGACTTCCAAGTCTTTTGATCCCGATTTTCTGACCTATATGGTAGAAAACGAGCCCAGGACATATGCTGAGGCAATGTCTACTCCAAAAGCTCCTTTCTGGAAAGAGGCTATAGATAGTGAAATAAAGTCCATCATGCACAACCACACTTGGGAGTTGGTTGGTCTTCCACCAGGAAATAAACCACTCAGGTGAAAGTGGATCTTCATGAAGAAGTTAAGGGTTGATGGATTTATTGATTGTATGGCCATGTTGGTAGCCCGAGGGCATCGACAGAAAGAAGGCCCTAGCTTCTTGGATTCTTACTCACTAGTTACGAGAATTACTTATATAAGGGTTCTCATTGCTATAACTGGAGTCTATAACCTGGAAATCCATCAAATGGATGGAAAAATTTCGTATTGAATGGTGAGTTAAAAGAAGAGATGTACTTGGAAAAACCCGATGGGTTCATAGTTCTAGGACAAGAGAGTAAGATGTGTATACTCGTTAAGTCTTTCTGTGGGCTCGAATATTATCCAGAGCAATAGCCTATCGAGTTTGACAATGTTATGTTGTCATGTGGGTTTAAGATAAATTTAGAACACACCAATAGTATGTCTATGACGTGCTGATAATAGGAAGTACTAATGAGAGTATCATAAATACGGAAAAGATGCTGACAAGGAACTTCGATGTGAAGGACCTGGGAGTTGCAGATGTGATACTTATGGATTAAGATCTCTAGAGTATTTTATGACTAATGTTGTCACAAACTCATTATATTGAGTTTGTCTGAAAAAAAAATCAAGATCTTTGATGATAGTCCAGTGAGCACTTCACTTGACCCAAGTATGCACTTAGTCAATGATAGAGGTGAACCCGTGGATCAATTGAGATACTCCCAAGTGATTAGAAGACAGATGTACATAACCAACTGTACATGACCAGACTTAGCGTGTGTTGAGAATAAATTGAGTAGGTTCACAAGTTATCTAGACCATAATCATTGGAAAGCCTTAAATAGGTTGTTGAGGAACATGAAGTACGCTATGAATCTGGGATTCCGATGTACAAGATATCCAGAAGTATTAGAAGGAAATTGTGATGCCAACTGGATATCAGATACAAAAGATTCGAAGTCCACCAATGGAAACTTATTCACAATATGTGTTGATTTGTGTCCTGAAAGTCAACAAGACAAACGTGCATAGCTCGTTTGACAATGGAAGCTGAGTTTATAGCATTGAATAAGGTTCTACCCATAGTTAGCATTATCTCCCCGTGTCATACTTGAGTATCACATCGTAGGCCCCCATCCCAAATCTATCTTCCTTATCAGTGAACCGGAACATAGTGCATAGGTACTCTTTGATGCTGGAGAAGCTGAATGTCTTAGGAATTTCCTTGAGGATATTCCATCACCATACACTGTGATAGTCAGTCGGTTAGAAGAAGGGCACAAAGTAGTATGTACTATGTATAATGGTATGTCTCAACACATACGCCGTAGACACAATACCATTAAACAATTGATCTCTAATGATGTGATTTCCATCGATTATGTAAGATCGAAGGAGAATCTTGCAGATCCGCTTACAAAAGGTTTAGCTAGAGATCATATGTCAATATTGACAAACGGAATGAGACTGAATCCTACTACGTATGTTTCCTTGTAATAGCAACCCAACCATGTTGACTGGAGATCCCAAGATCATGATTCAAAAGGGACAACTAAGTAATAAGAAACAGTCTAGCATTTACCCATTCTGTTATAATAAAAGTGCTATATGCAGAAGGAGTGAGGTTAAGCAGAGCTTTTAATGATTCATATATCTTGATATTCAAGTGGGGTATGGCAGAATAGTCTTGATAGGAGGTCACCTATGTAAATGCGAAGTGGGCCGCTTATATGAGAATTTTGAGGTTTGAATTCTCTAAAGCACTTTCTGAAACCAAGTGTTGTCCAGGGCCTAGATGGACACAACCATGAAAACCAAAAGGTGCTAGGGAAAATATTATGTGCGTGCTATTTTCTTGGTTTACACTAAAGGCTAAACAATTCAAGACCCAGTTCACTAATCAAACAAGTAAATCAGATAGTACTTCACTAAGGCAGGTACAACAAAAGTATAAAAATGGTTCGGTTAACTTGTTGCGATGAAACTATTCGATCGAATAATATACGAAAACTAAGGTGTGTCTCTACTATATTAAAAGTGTGAGTTTGTTTCCTCCTAAAAGTGTTTCTTCCTAATTATTTTATTAATTATAATAGATTGATTAATTTTATTGATAATAATAAAATAAAAATATGCGTAATTTTTTTTGAAATACGTTATAGATTTTCCCAAAAATGAAAACCACGTTAAAGAAAATAAATAAGGTGATGAGTAGAAATTCCTTGTGAAAAAGAAATATTTATCTGTAAGAAAAAAGTTGATAAGGAAACACGCTTTTTTTTTTTTTTTTTTTTTTTTTTTTTTTTTTTTTTTCCTTCTGTTTTTTTAGAGTATGACACACATTAAATATCCGTAAAGTTTATAGTTAACCGTCAATAAGGACATTTACACAATTTCATTAAGCTAGGAGTCCAGCTTAATATTTGATAAGTCATTAAGGACAACCGTATATATTTTGGACATATGTACCCTTACTACCGAATGATACTCTGCTCTGCTCTCCCCTCCTATTTCTTCCTCTCCACCATCGCCGTCGCCCTTCTCAGCCACTGCAATCTTTCTCTGGAAATGAATCGATTGCAACTGAGTACGCCCACAAATATGCTTCCTTACCTTTTCGAGTATACAGCTTCCCTGTTCTTCTTCCCCGATTAATTAATAAAATCAATCTGGAGGAGAACCCTCACCATGAGTACGCCCAAAGCACCTAGAATCCTAATTCCTCCTCGAGAAGATTGCGGCATTTCGTTCAATTTCAGGTCGAGTTCCTTTTTTAAGTTCGATTGTCCTTTCTATACTTCCATTCTCAACCCCGTTTCAAAAGCTCGGATTCAATTTCTAAAATAAAAATGGCTTTTCTAGGCTCGCCTGAGATATTAAATCGAACGATTCTTGTCGCATTTTATGGTTCTATATGGCTAGGCCGGGATGCTCTATGGCCAGGCCAGGCTGAACATAATTTTTTGGGGGGGATTTGGTTCGGGTAACATTACCTTTGGTTTGATATAGAATAATCTAAGAGTCGGATGGGCTATGTGTGGCTATCTTGTGATGGGATTTTAGTTCATGGTTTTATTTAAGAAGGTCAGTGGGATAAGGACCATCTACTATTGGTGTTGAGTGAGGAGAATGTGTAATTCTTCCTTTCATATTATCACTCATATATAGGATTATGTGATTTGAAGACTATCTAATACGAAGAATTCATTATAAAGCCTACCTAGGAGGTTTTCTAGCAACTTTGGGAAGGGATGCCTATTACCCTGTTTAAGGTATCTTTCTTGGTTTGGCAATTCCTTTTCTCATTTTTATTTGTGGATTATGTTATGTATAAGTGCGGAGTGAGGGGTGGTGCTTTCTTCAATGTACATATATGTTAGAAGCAATGAGTCATGTGTCTGTTGACTGTCATATTGCTTGAGATGTGTTGTTTTACTTGTTTGGTATTCCATACCAAGATTTTACAGGATTTTTGTTCATGTTAGATCTTTGGAATATTTGTTTGCAGGCGAGGAAGTAGGTACTAAGTGCAGTTATGTTGTTTTTTTTTTATTATGGATCAGTCATGTATCAGTTTGACCAATAATAGAGTACTGCACATCTGATTAAGTTGTGTCAGAATCAAATTGATTGTAATAATAGAGTTTTTTTCTCTTCTAAACGACTAAACCTCAATTTTTTTTCTCGTGTAGCTGAGAGAGTATGTAGATCGATGACACTGAAGACTACATTAACATCATGCTAGACGACAACAACAACCATCATGTTCTTTTTTAGGAACAAGCACATTATGATTGATCTCGGCACCGGAAACAACAAGATCAACTGGGCTATGAAGGACAAGCAGGATTTCATTCACATTATCGAGACTGTGTATCGTGGTGCAAGAAAAGGTTGTGGTCTTGTGATTGTCCTCAAGCCCAAAGATTACTCTACCAAGTATTGCTACTAAGTGCTACGTATATGTAGCAGCCAATAGTGATGACTATGCTGGGAAGCCACTCATTTCTTGATCGTTATTTGTATTAGTGTTTTTAGTTCTACTATTGAAGTTCCCTCAATGATTCTTGACTTCTTCTAAATAAGGTTACCATGATTGAAGAAGACGATGAAGAGACCAAGCCATGATTAAACTTTGGTGTTTTACCCTTTTTCTTTTTAGCTTGATAATGTAATTTCGCGAGTTTGTGGTAGTCATTATTCACAAATATGCAAGCAGAAAGAAATAAGAAGCACGGATATTTTCGGCTTTGTGCTAACGTTTGTAGTTTGTTGATGCTTATGAAAAATTCTTGATGTTTTTCCCTTAACATTTTTTCCAAGGTGGTAGTTACTATAGTTAGATTGGTTTTCTGTTTAAAAGAATCTGATGCTATAAGAATGCACATCTTTTCTCTTGTGTCATGAATCTGCTAAGTTGTTGAACATGTTTAATTTTTGTCTGGCTGCTAATTTGTTTGCATCAGTTTTCTAGACTCTGCTTAATTAGTCTCACTTAGTTTATTGGTTGGCCCGAGTCTGCTTAAGTCCAATATTTGCCAAACTAAAACGGCATGGTGTATGCTCCTGTCAAGAATTATATTCCAACTTAGGCCTACCTTGCAAAATTTTCTTCCTTTTGTTTCTACTTAAAAAGTTGATTGGCTGTGCTTTTGGAGTGTTACTTGTAAACTTTCAATATTTAACTACAACAGTGAACTATAATTGTAAAAAAGTGAACTAAGAGTTTGAATGGTATTATAGTGAACTACGAGAGTGATTTACAAAAGTGAACTAAAAAGAGAGAAAATGTTTTGAACTCAATGAAAAACAGTGAACCAGAGTATTTTGATTTGAAGTGAAACAGAGAACTAGAGTATTTGTGGTTTACTTTTTTTCCGACAAAACCTCGTAATGAGAATTAGTATTGAAATTCTATTGAATCCTCGATTCATTGTAAACTCTGTAATTGTAAATAGCGTTTTCATTTCTAGGTCATTTAATTATTGTGGATTGTAATGTGATTTATACTCTTAAATAATCTTGTAATGATAACAATCTTGTTTAATTTCCCAGGATCATCCTCCTTCGTGAGTTTGAGTATGATCATAATGAACTCACATAAATAGTGAACTACGACATCAAATTATAAAAGTGAATCGAGAATTTGAGTACGGTGATAATGAACTTCCATAAATAGTGAACTACAAATGTGAACTTCAAAAATATACCCAAAATATGAACTAACTATGTACACTTCCAATGGTTAACTACAACAGTGAACTATAATTATAAACTACTAAAAGTGAACTTCGGTTTGAAGTGAATTAGTAATGTGAAGTAGGTGTGAAATAGTGAACGAGTATTACGAACTCAAATAGTGAACCACAAACAATGAACTATGGATAGTGAACTCGCAAAAAAGAACACAATAAAAGTGAGCTAACAATAGTAAATATCCAATTGTTAACTACAATAGTGAACTACAATTATAAACTACTAAAAGTGAATTTTGGTTTGAAGTGAATTAGTAATGTGAATTAGGTGTGAAACAGTGAACCATAGTGTTTTGAACTCAAATAGTGAACCAAAAACAGTGAACTACAAATAGTAAACTCACGAAAATGAACTCAAAAGTGAACTAACAATACTAAAATTCTAATGGTTAACTACAATAATGAACTACATTTATAAACTCTTAAAAGTGAACTGTGGTTTGAAGTGAATTAGTGATGTGAAGTAGGTGTGAAACAGTGAATCAGAGTGTTTTGATCACAAATAGTGAACTACAATTGTAAACCCCTAAAAGTGAACTCAAAAAGTGAACCAACAGTAGTAAACTTCCAATGGTTAACTACAATATTGAAGTACAATTATAAACTCGTAAAGTGAACTTTTGTTTGAAGTGAATTAGTAATGTGTAATAGGTGTGAAACAAATTGAACTGAGTGTTTTGAACTCAATGAAAAACAGTGAACCAGAAATTTTTGCTAGCTAATAGAGCAAGTAGATTTAGGGATCAAAGTTACACAATAACATTGTATTACTACATTCAAACAATAGACCCAATCATGAAAGTGGACAATAACATGCTGTAATTTATGCTTAGGTGTGAAACCATGAACCAGAGTGTTTTGAGCTCGATGTAAAATAGTGAACTACATAAGTGAACTCGTAAAAAAGAAGTCAATAAGTAAAATAACAATAGTAAACTTCCAATGGTTGACTACAATAGTGAACTGCACTTATAAACTCCTAAAAGTGAAATTTGGTTTGGAATGAGTTAGTAATGTGAAGTAGGTATGAAAACAAATGAACGTGAGTGTTTTGAACTTAATGAAAAATAGTGAACTGAATGTTTTGAGCTCAATGTAAAACAATGAACGAGTATATTGCTATCTAACAATGAACAAGTAGATTTAAGCATCATAGTTACCTAATATGATAAATTTAGTACATTGAAACATGAGACTCATTAATGAAGGTGGACAAGAACATATCTTGTCATGTATGCTTAGGTGTAAAGCAGTGAACTGAGTATATTGCTAGCTAAATATTCTCGGACAGGGCCTTATATTAAGTGCTCAATAGCTTGATATGAAGAGTGCGCTAGCTTAGCTTATCATCATGTTAATTTAATGCACCAATCGCACTAAAAGTCAATAACTTCAATCGATGTACGTAAATCATCATGTAAATCATTATGGTCACTGTTAAATATGAACGATACACCAAAAGTCAAGAACTACTACTACCACGACAATTGAGAAGTACGATGCTAATTCATGTTTGGGTGTAAAGTTTGGAGACCCTCCCTTCATCAAATGTAACCCGGGCTTGTGCCATTGATTGTGATTAATAAACTACGTTTGCCCTAAAAAATGTGTTGTCTTTTTGTTGTGTTAATGTTATCGTAGACATTGCATTACCCCTAAAATAAAGGCCATGCACATTATGTAAAAAGAATGTAGTACCAAACAGAACAGTGAACCAGGGTATTTTGAATTCAATGAAAAACAGTGAACCAAAGTATTTTGCTTAAGCTAAGTCACAACTTTTGTTTAATTTTGCAATGGATTAGGATGAATATAGTTGAGATCATTATTGAGATGAACAAAAATAGTGAACTACAACAACACACAGTGAACAACAAACAGTGAACTACAAAAGTGAACTCGTAAAAAAGAACTCAAAAAGTGAACTAACAATAGTAAACTTCCAATGGTTAACTACAATTATAAACTCTTAAAAATGATTGAAGTGAATTAGTAATGTGAATGAGGTGTGAAACAGTGAACCAGAGTGTTCTGAACTCATTGAAAAACTGTGAACCATAGTATTTTGCTAGCTAATAGTGAATAAGTAGATTCAAGGATCAGAGTTACCGAATAACATTGTACTACTACATTGAAATATTAGACCCAGTCATGAAAGTGGACAAGAAATGATGTTATTTATGCTTATGTGTGAAGCAATTGTACAGAGTGTTTTAAAATCAATGAAAAACAGTGAACAAGAGTATTTGCTAGCTAATAGTGAATTAATAGACTTAAGGATCAGAGTTACCCAAAAACATTGTATTACTACATTGAAACAAGTGAACTAACAATAGTAAACTTCCAATGGTTAACTACAATAGTGAACTACAATTATAAACTCCTAAAAATGATTGAAGTGAATTAGTAATGTGAATGAGGTGTGAAACAGTGAACCAGAGTGTTCTGAACTCATTGAAAAACTGTGAACCAGAGTATTTTGCTAGCTAATAGTGAATAAGTAGATTCAAGGATCAGAGTTACCAAATAACATTGTACTACTACACTGAAAGATTAGACCAATCATGAAAGTGGACAAGAAATGATGTTATTTATGCTTATGTGTGAAACAGTGAACCATAGTGTTTTGAAATCAATGAAAAACAGTGAACAAGAGTATTTGCTAGCTAATAGTGAATTAATAGACTTAAGGATCAGAGTTACCCAAAAACATTGTATTACTACATTGAATCAAGTGAACTAACAATAGTAAACTTCCAATGGTTAACTACAATAGTGAACTACAATTATAAACTCCTAAAAATGATTGAAGTGAATTAGTAATGTGAATGATGTGTGAAACAGTGAACCAGAGTGAATTAACAATAGTAAACTTAAAATAATGAACTACAAAAGTGAACTCGCAAAAAACAACTCAAAACGTGAACTAAAAATAGTAAACTACCAATGATTAACTACAATAGTGAACTACAGTTATAAACTCCTAAAACTGAACTTTGGTTTGAAGTGAATTAGTAATGTGAAGTAGGTGTGAATCATTGAACCAGAGTGTTTTAAACTCAATTAAAAACAGTGAACCAGAATATTTTGCTAGCTACAAATAGTAAACTTCCAATAGTGAACCACATAAAGTGAACTAACAATAGTAAACTTCCAATGCTTAACTACAATTATAAACTCCTAGAAGTGAGCTTTGGTTTGAGGTGAATTAGTAATATGAAATAGGTGTGAAACAAAGTGAACAGAGTGTTTTGAATCCAAATAGTGAACCACAAACAGTGAAGTACAATTGTAAGTTCCTAAAAGTGAACTCACAAAAATAAACTCACATAAATGATCTGAATTGGAGACTTGTTTTCATTTGTGCAGTGACAGTAGTGTTGCAAATCCAATGAAAAGTAAAAGCCTATTGTATCAAGAACAAACTAGTCAAATTCAACCCGGAAATGGTATGAACTTGGGGAACCTGTGCGACACTTTTGCGGGTGATACAAATACTAGAATGTGAATCCATGAGTGTAGATTTGTGGTCCAATAGGGAACTCCTCATAGTGAACTACATCAATAAACTCCTAATAATGAACTACAACAACGGATTACAAATAGTAAAGTACAACAAAGAATTACAATAGCTTAAAATAGAAATTGCAATTAAAATCAAAATGGTAAAATTCAACGAGGAAGTCCAAAAGTGAACATAGTTCCTTTTCAAAAAAATAAAGTGAACACACTTTAACATATCTATTTGATTCGTTTATTTGCAACAATGAACATGAAAAATGAATTACAAACAGTGAACTATAACAACAAATTACAATAGTGAAAATAGAATTTGCAATTAAAATCAAAATGGTAAAATTCAACAACAGGGAAGTCCAGAATGGAACACACTTCCTTTTCAAGAAAAAGTGAACACACTTTAACATGTCTCTTTGATTCATTTTTATTTTGCAACAATGAACAGTGAACTACAAGCTACAAATATTGAGCTCACAAAATGAATTCAAAAAGTGAACTAACAATAATAATCTTCCAATAGTGAACCACAAACAATGAACTACAATTGTAAACTCACAAAAATGAATTAACAATAGTAAACTTCCAATAGTGAACTACAAAAATGAACTCGCAAAAAAAAATCAAAAAGTGAAATAACAATAATAAACTTCTACAATTATAAACTTCTAAAAGTGAACTTTAGTTTATAGTGAATTAGTAATGTGAAGTAGGTGTGAAACAGTGAACCCGAGTGTTTTGAACCCAAATAGTGAACCACAAACAGTGAAGTACAATTGTAAACTCCTAAAAGTGAACTCACAAAAATAAACTAACAATAGTAAACTTCCAATAGTGAAGCACAAACAGTGAACTACAATTGTAAACTCCTAAAAGTGAACTCACAAAAATGAACTCAAAAAGTGAACTAACAATAGTGAACCACAAACAGTGAACTACAAAAGTGAACTCGCAAAAAGAACTCAAAAAGTGAACTAACAATAATAAACTTCCAATTGTTAACTACAACAGTGAACTAAAATTATAAACTTCTAAAAGTGAACTTTGGTTTGAAGTGAATTAGTAATGTGAATTAGGTGTGAAACAACAAACCAAAGTGTTTTGAACTCAATTAAAAGCAGTGAAGCAGAGTATTTTGCTAGCTAATAGTGAATAAGTAGATTTAAGGAATAGAGTCACCCAATAATATTGTTTTCTTACATTGAAACATTAGACCCAGTCATGAAAATAGACAAGAACATGTTTCCATTTTTCCTTAGGTCTTCGGACCTTTTTCTTTGGCAAATAAATCCGTAGGTCTTCAGACCTCTTCGTTTATCAAATAAAAAATAAAAGAATTAGGTAATAGAGATGATGAATATGTGGGTAGTCACCGAAAAAGTGGTTTAATGAGAGGTTTAATGAGATTTTAAAAATTGTAATTTTTTGTATAAGTGTGAAACTTATGTAGAATTAATGATGTTGTAATATCGGTAAGTACTATAATGTACTTATGCAATAGTTTTGTATTGGGATTTGGTAGAGGTTGAGTTTATTTACCGTCCATCTTCTGCATTTGTTTCTGTAAATGTTACACCGTGCAAGGCTTCATGATTCGATAATATTTTTACAGCATTTTCAGGTGGTTATGACCGGACGATCCAAATCCATAATTAAGTGAACAAATGCTCTCAAAGAACACAGGGTCAAGATTAGCAAAAGCAAACATGGGACTCAGGAGAACACTTCAAGGTTGCACAAAACACAAATGGATGTCCATAATTTACACAAATAAAAAGTATCAAAGACAGTAATATGGAAGCCATAAATATGCAGCTTCTCTAGAGCCATAGTTGAAATCAACTAATTTGGAGGACTCATGATCCCATATCATACATTTGATACAATAACAAAACAAGAATGGATGTCCAGAAACCATGGCAAGATGCCGATTTCAAGCTTTAGCCGCGAATGATAAACCGCTTCTCCTCTCCAATGGCCTCAACTTTTAGATATCTACTCTCACTTCTCTGTATAAAAAAAATTAAAATAAAAAGGTATTAACCCCTTAAATTTGAGTATGGGGTGAATACAACGGACATTTCATTTTGAGTGACACTATCAAATGGTATTGCAGAATAATGTTGAGTGCAAAAAAAGAGGGAAAATTAATACTGATGAAAATCAACCTAGTAGTGCAATTCCAAGGGAAAATGAAATGCGAGAGAAGGAAAAAAAAAAAGAGGGGATGAGACAAGCATCTTACTCAAACATAGATCATTAAGCTTCCAGTGAACTTGTTGATGATGCAAAATCCACTACCTGCAAAAGCTGAATTTGCACAACGGCAGTCAAATCCGATACGAAGTAGAGAACTTTACTTCGAAGCTTTCAAACAGGTTTCGCATCAAAATTAAACTAAGCTTGAAAGGTAATTCAATCGAGAAGAGGAAGTTACGAGCTTGGATTCCTCAATTCCCTAATCATGAGAGTTTAATGAAAATTCATTCACCGAGATAAAGACCTTAACAACACTGCCGCCCGAGATAAAGGCCTTAACAACATTGCAAGGATTTACAAACATCAACCGTTGTAAGCAGTTGAGAAACAAGACGTTCGAATGTCAATCGGCTACTAACCATGATTTTACAAGAACGAGTGCAATCTCTTGACATCATGGATAACCATCTCCTTGTCGTTTCTTCAGCTCTTGTCACGTGTGTTATTGTTTCTTTCACCTGTTCAAGCATTAGTTACCGCATCAATGTTACCGTCGTAATATGTTGTTTCATGAAAAACAGTTCTCAAGGCAGTTGAATAGTGCCGTGACTACACTACAGATTTTTCTTCATCAATCAGAGTACTTCTCCGAAAAACAGTTCTCAAGCGCCTTTTTGCCAGTTTCTTCATATATATATGTAAACAAAATCTCAAATAAGTAAAAAGGCAACTAGAAGAAATTTAATCCAAAGAATAAAGGGAATTGAACAAGATTAAGGATGATCTCCTACCAGCAACAATTGATAACCACCGTATCTGATCAAAGTCTGGAATTCGAGAGAAAATTATCTCAATCACACCAAAAGCATTGCTTGAAACTATGCAAGGAGCAGTCTTTCCTCTAGTATGGAAACAATTTCACCTTTTGACAGCCCAGTTCCACAAATGTTTTGTTAAGTTAGCCATCTCCATTCACAAACCAAAACAAACGCACACACAACAAAATTTTAAAAAAAATATTTCTTTTGACTTACACCATACTAATAACCAACATAATGCATACAGGTTCTTTCGTTATCCGTATCGAACATCAAAATCTGACAAAAATCATTGAAATTAGATTCAGATTTGGGCTATTTTTACTTTTTAACATAATAGCTACAGAAACAGAGAAATCTGCTCACATTGGCCCCTGCTTCGATGAGCTTTTCTACACAAATGATCAATTTAAGTCCTTAAAATTGACAAATAAGCATCACCTGAGTCCTTAAAATTGCTTGTGCTTAGACGCAGACTTTTCTTTGAGCTCCGAAATGCCATGGCCAGTAGCTTTGGAGAGCTCCGAAATGGATTTCTGATTTGAAGCGAGTTTCCTATTGCGAGAATCTTCTCAATTTCCAGTTACGAATCGATAAAATGAAAGAACGTAAGAAGAACTGCTCTGCGCAATTGGTGTTATAGGTTTTCTATCTAAAGGGTAATATTGTCTATTCAGTTTAATTTATGTCCTTATTGCCTTATGAAATTATTGTTGTCCTTAATGGATGTTGAAATTATAACAGTGTCCTTATTAGCGTTTCTCCCTAAAGTTTATTGTTTGAGCCGAATTATTAATTTATTTGATTGATACACGTATTTTTTTCAGGGTAGGAAACACCTTAAAGATCATTAATGTTTAATTTATTTCATTAAATATTTTATGAATGATAATTCCTAAATGGTAGATGGAAAGAGAATTGTGAGTGAATTTAAGGTCCTAAATTCCCATGGATCATGCAAGGATTAAGTTCCAACAAGATGTGAGATTGATCAAGTTGAGAGGTTGTGACATAATACTAATTTGTAAGGGTGCGTGGATTGGATGAAAATGTACAGTCTCATGGTCTTTGACATCAACAAAACCACTTCAACAAACGGAGATGGTTTCACTAACGAGGGACTACAAATTAAGTTGAGAAATTACACAGAAAAATCTCAGCTTAAGATGATCAGATGCAATATCTTTACTAAGAAATCGAGAAAGAGAATCCATGGAAGAAATGTGAGTGAATTTAAGGTCCTAATTCCCATGGATCATGCAAGGGTTAAGTTCCAACAAGATGTGAGATTGATCAAGTTGAGAGGTTGTGACATAATACTAAGGGTACATGAATTGGATAAAAAGGTATAGTCTCATGGTCTTTGACATCAACAAAACCAGTTCAACAAATCAGAGATGGTTTCACTAACGAGGGACTACAAAATAAGTTGAGAAATTACACAGAAAAATCTCAGCTTAAGATGATTAGATGCAATATCTTTACTAAGAAATCGAGAAAGAGAACCTATGGGCTCTTAATGTGCCTCAATATGATACATGAACATGCTCTAAATCATGTGCCAATTGAATTGACTCTCGTCCTAAAAGAGTATCATGAGGTGTTTGCAAATTCCCAATGATTGCCACCAAGGAGAGGCTATAAGCATCCCACAACTTAAAAGAAAGGTGGGGAACTTGTGAAACTAAAACCTTGTAGGTATGCTCACTTCCATAAAGATGAAATAGAGCAATTGGTGGATAAAATTCTACAACGAAAGATTATACATCACAAGAATAATCCCTTTTCATCACCTTACTCATTGTGAGACAGAAAGATGGAACCTGGAGATGTTATGTGGTATAGAGGGTTGAGTGACTTTCTGTCAAAAATAGCTACCACATTCCTCTAATTGGTGAATTTTTGGATAATCGAGGTTGGGAGTTCTAGGGTAATCTATAAAATAGACTTGAGGTCTGGATTTCATCAGATTCTGATGAATGATGTCCAGAAGACTGCTTTTGTAGCGCGTCATGGCCAATTTGAAATCAAAGTGATGTTATTTGGGCTCACAGATGCTCCAGCCACATTCCAGAGAAGCATGAATGAGATGCTAAGACCTTACATGAGGAAGGTTGTGCTGGTATTTTTTGATGACATCCTAATCTCCAGCCCCGACATAGATACCCACATACAACATCTTAAAGTGGTTATAGATTTTAAAGAAGAACCAATACTATGCTAATTTGTCCAAATGCTCTTTTGGACAAACCAATGTGGAATACTTGGTACATATCATACATGAGGGTGAAGTGCATGTTGACCCAAGCATGATTCAAGCCATGCCAGATTGGCTCCAACCCCATAATGTGATTGAATCGTGGGGGGTTTGGGCTTAACAGGTTTCTACAGGAGATTTGTGCCCTATTATTGGGTTATTGATAAACCCTTGAATGACTTACACACAAGAAAGATGGGTTTTGTTGGTCACAGAGTTCGACAGAAGCATTCCAGAAACTCAAGAGGCCATGTCCAAATCACCCGTACTTGTCTTGCCATATTTTGGAATTCTATTTGGCATTGAAACAAATGCATGCATCAAAAGCTTAGAAGTTTCAATACGAGAAACATGTGGCTTATCTAAACAGGGCCTTCAACGCAAAGAAGATGGGATTTTCCATTGATAAGAAGAACTTTTGAAAATACACATGGTAGCAACCAAATGAAAGCCATCAATTAAAGGCAAGACCTTTGTCATCAAAATTGATCAATATAGTCTGAAGTTCTTTCTGGATTGGAGGTCCACTACTACACTACAATGAAAAGGGGTGAACAAGTTACTTGACTTGGATTTCACTATTGGTGACAAAAAAGGAAGCGAAAATGTGGTGGTTGATGCCTTGTCTGGGCAAAGTCACGCTTAGGGACAACTGTGTGTTGTGAGCATAGTATTCCTTTCTGGGATTCAAGAAGTAACTTCTAGCTACAAGGATGACCTAGTTGTTGAGGAAAAATTTTGGGCATTGATGATTAGTACAGCCCTAGATCCCCACTACACTGTGCACCAGGGGATTCTTAAGTACAAAGTGAGGATATAAGTAGGAACCCATGAAGGTCTGAGATCCAAATTGATAGAGCAATCGCACTCAAGTTCAATGGGGGTCATTCAAGGGTCAAAGCATGTTATAGTACCAGCCCTAACTTAAGAAAGATGTTTAGGAAATGATCCAAAGGTACACTACTCGTCAGTAGTGCAAAAGCCTTGATAAACCTCAATGACCGATCCATCCATTACCAATCTCTCACAGGCATGGTCCCAACTCAACATGGATTTTATAGATGAATTGCCTAAGTCTGAAGGAAATGAAGTCATCATGGTAGTAGTGGATATGCTGACCAAGTTCAACCACTTTATTCCACTTGAGAAGAAGAGGCAAATAGCATCACAAAAAAGTGTGGAATAAAGCATAAATAATACTTAAACGAACAAAATAAATAGCATTCAAATTAATTCGTACGGTTAATATTTGAACAGTTTTTTTGCTTGTACGGTTAGATTTATCTAAGAATAAATATAACTCAATAATACTCACGTGACACAATTAATGATTCTTTGTCTTTATGATTATTAAATTGTCTGATAGTAAATTATTTAAAAAAGAGTAATTGCATCTGTACTAGAATGTTAATATAAAATTATATTTAATTAAAACATTACACAATTTTTTGGACACATTATATTTTGATGATGGCTTAGATAGCACCACGATACTTGAATTCAGGGGCGATATAGTTAGTATCAGATCCGACTATCATACATATCTAAGTGTCACGCCTAAGAGATTGTGGATGCCACCTCTGGAATCATTTGGTGTGGTTGAGTGTGTCAGTTCCCCAAAGACGGAAAATAATGTAAAATCTACATTTACATTGGGAAAATGGAAGAAATATTACAATAATATATGGTTTAGACATAATGAATTGCTAACTTAGATTAACCATGCATTTTATGAAGATGATGGACTTGGTAGTTAGTAGATCCATTACGACTCAAAATACGTCATAACACCCGAACATTGGGACGTTAATAATTAATAATTGTCCATCTTTTTGGCGATCAATGACCACCAAACTTAATCTTGATTATAATGGTTGAGAGTTGATCTACATACACACAAGCATTTATGTGATGACATGTGTCAATTGAGTTTGGTGGTTATTGACCACCATAAAATTTGCCATATATATGTAATGCTAAATTATATTCATATTTCTTATTAAGTTTGTAATCTATTCGCTACCACGGTATGTTATGCAATATTTCTTTCTCCCAAAGAGGTTAATATTAGACTTGGAAGTGATGACGCGCAACTTCTTTTGGAACAACGCAGACAGAAAAAAAAAATACACTGGAAATCTTGACCTCACTGTTGTAAGCCAAAATCTGAAGGCGGTCTTGGTTTTTCAGGATTTAGAATGCTTTAATCTTGCTTTAATGGCAAAGAAAGCTTGGCGAATATTATGCGGCCCAAATACTATCTCTACAAGAGTACTAAGAGCTAAATATTATAGATCAAGGGATTTCGAAATGATATCTATCACCTCCAATCCCTCAGCCATGTAGAGAAGTATTCTTAGGGGACAAGATCTCCTCTTCAAAGCCTTAGGTGGAAATTGGAAATGGTGAATAAGTGGATATTTTCATGGACCCATGGCTATTCTTAGATCCAAGCTTTAAAGTTCATACAATAGTAAGTGCTCTCCCATCAGACTTCGTGATCTGCTTAATAAATCGCAACACCAAGCGTTGGAAATCTGAGTTGACTGTAGTTTCATTTTCTCCTCCCTATGAAGCTGATATTATTCTGTATATGTGTTGTCGTTAAGAAATGTCGAGGACAAACTTATATGGAATTATACAAATAATGGAATTTATTATGTAAAATCTTGACAATATCTAGCTCAAAACCTGAAAATTCAAACAAAAAATGAAGGGACCGCGTCTTCTTCCCATGTTGATAAAATAAATATGGAAAAATCTTTCTGGCTACTAAAAGTGCAACCTAGAATATCATCCATTTTTGCTGGAAATTCTTATTATTTGGTGTGCCAACAGCTACAATCGGTTTACGGACTAGGGGAATTGGGAATGAGATTTGCATGGTTTATAATTATGATGAGGAAACAACATGGTACTACTAGTGATTGTACTGTAGCAAAATTTGTTTGGAGTCAAATTCCAAAGATCGATTTTTGCGGAACCCTTCGTTTCGAACATGCCAAGATTTTTTAGAATTTTCGGTAGGCAAGGAAGACGAAGGTGGTGTAGCTAGAATTATCTGCATTTTATGGTGAATCTGAAAAGTAGATGTGCTTGGATATATGGAAAAGAAGAATTCCCCTCCGGGGAAATCATACATCGAGCTGAATTGGAAGCTTCTTGTACATTAAGGCAAAGCAAGTTCCAAAATCACAAATGAACTGTGCAAATGACAAGAAAAAATAGGACCCGCCTCCACCTTCGATGACAAAATTTAATGTTGGCGTAGCTACTCATGGGAATGAGGTTGCAGTGAGTGGATTGTTATTTGATTTGATGGTAATGTCCTGGGGAGCTTTTTCTTACAAGTAGGATGAAAGATATGAGGTAGCAGTTGGGGAGGCTCTTGCCATATACCAAGCTATCGTCTTTGCGGTTACCTGGGGTTTTTTTAATGTCATTTTTGTAGGCGATTTTATGATGTCTACAATAAGTTGACCTCGGATATGCTGATTTCTTCTATGTGAGGAGTGTGTTCAGGATTGTCGTAGCATGTTGGCTTGTTTCACTAGCTATAGTTTCTCCTTTGTCAGAAGAGAAGGCAACACACAAGCTCATCTCCTGGCAAAGAAATGTTTGGTTTGGATAGGACTTATACAATGAGGCTTTATGCGCAGTTATACCTTTTACAACAAGCTTTTTTTTTTTTTTTTTTTTTTTTTTTTTTTTTTTTTTTGACAACTCCCATTTACCATCGGTCACCAAGCGAAAAAGACTTCTTTGATCAATCAAAAGGGAAGAAAAATAAGGTTGGAGGGTTCTCTCTCTCTCTCTCTCTGTGTGTGTGTGTGTGTGTGTGTGTGTGGATGTTCCTCTTAGGCTTATCTAGACAATAAACATTAAGTCAGAAAAATCATTTACTAAGTTGACCCTTCTCACTACTGTCACTTTTATGTTG
Source organism: Gentiana macrophylla (assembly GCA_026214975.1). NCBI lineage: Eukaryota > Viridiplantae > Streptophyta > Magnoliopsida > Gentianales > Gentianaceae > Gentiana > Gentiana macrophylla. Next base: position 40,026,884 of record CM047806.1, on the reverse strand, counting down.
AAGAAAGTTGGAGAATGTAGACTACCAATGGGCAAAAGCAACCGTCACGTGGCATTTTCACCTTCTTTCCTCATCAGTTGCAGACATCCGTCAACTGGTATGGCTCTCTAAGGCTTCTCCTTTTGCTAGCTCTCTCTTCTTCAACAACCTGGCTTCAAGGACTCACGGCGTCAAAAGATTCAAGATGAAAATGATGGTAAAATCAATGGGACATGAAAAGGATCATACCCTCTTGGTGATGTCTTGCAAGATCTCAATGATCTCACAAAATTCAGGCCTTAGAGACGGTTCTTGCTGCCAGCACCGTTCAAGTAATTCCACAACCAATGGATGAGTTTGCCTCGGAATTGCAGGTCTTAGCCCCTAAATATTCAACTCAGTGTATAAGTAACCTTTGCATATTAGATACCGCTCAAATCAATTCCATGGATGATGGATGTCGAAAGCCTAGTTTCTTTCATAGGTTCAAGTGGTAGTTAATCAAAACCAGATTTAGTAACATCTTTTTGATACTGGCACAAGATAATTGACTAGCAAAGAGCAAAAAAAAAAACATGTAAATGACGATCTTATGTTAGGAAAAAGAATGTACCTTCCGCACCACACCAACTGCTGCTTGCAATGGACTCACATTGTCATAAGGAATCTGGCATTATTGTTCACAGGAATATAAATTGTCAGATGCTTCTTGTGAACGAGCCGACCTTAGGAGCTAAATCTAACTAACGGGCCTCGACATTTAAAATAAGAACAGAGCAATAAAGGTAAGATTGTAAAACTACAAGACCTTTCCGGTTAGCAGCTCCCAGAGAACCATTCCAAAGCTGAAAACATCAGCCTTATGGTTGTATGGCTTGTGTTCAATAACCTTCAAAGCATACATAAAAAGGCTAGCCAGATCAGAAGCAATGCGAGCAGCTTCCAAATATCAGGTACTATATGCACTATCAAAGTAGAATGCAACATGTTTTCCAGAGCTGCTAGTTTTTCATTTATATTTTTGTAACATGAAGCGCAATCAGTTTCATCCAAATATTCATTGAGAAATCTGCAATGGTTGACTAATAATCTAAGTGAACTAAAGAAGGGAAAAAAAATGTAGGAGGAAAACCAACCTCTGGAGCCATCCAACGGTAAGTTCCTGTTTCTGCAGTCATAACTCCAGAATGAACTTGCACTCTAGCTACTCCAAAATCAGCAACCTTAATTACCTGTTACCAAAGTCACAGAGGAACATGGAACACAGAAATCTCCCTTAAACTTTATAGTCATCCAAAACAGAAGCTATACCGATGTTAAAATTGATAGCCATTCAAGTGTAGCTAGAATTTATGATCTATCTTAATTCTTTTTTGATGGGATTGATACAACCATCTTACTGGAAAACAGAATGCAAACAGGATGCATATTGTCTTACTTCGTTTTCATCCATCAAAAGATTTGCAGCCTTAAGGTCCCTGTGAATTATATTATTCTGGTGCAAGTATCTCATTCCTCTTGCAACATCTATAGCAACTTTTAACATGGCTGGCAGCTTGAGAGAACCCTTCTTTTTATGAAGGAAATCGTAAACGCTTCCACCACTCATATATTCTGTTAAAACATTCAACTGGATAAGCCTTAGATCGTGAAAAGCTGCTTATAATCACATTAACGGGGAAGTTGGACTTGCTTCCAACCAGGACTAAAAAGTCTTAAATAATGGACGAAGATACTTTTGAAAACAAAGGAAGAGATGGAATTATTGGTACACTATTTTACCTGTTACTATGCACAAGAGCGGTGGCCTCGTGCATGCACCGATAAACTGTACAACATGCTTGTGCCTAACTTTCCTGCAAGTGTGCGATTCCTCTTAATGTCAGAACATAAAAAAATAGTCCTAAATTGCATGTCTGTTTAATGTGATTTTGATAGAGATATTTGTAATGGAACTAAACCCTTTAAGTTCACCTTTAGGTACTAAAATAAGTAACCAACTTACGACATTGCTAGGATTTGCAATCTATCAGAATAAGGCACCATACATCAATTTTTTTTGAAGTTAGGTTGGATAATGACAAGCATTCTGTGATGTAAGATACAACCAACAGAGAAGGTGTCACGATATTAGGAAAAATTTGGTTTCACGACTCTGTGCCAGGCTGAAATTTCAATACTCGTCAATGTGCCATACAGTAAGTAGGTAGTGTGTTTTTCTTTTTGTGCTTATCATTTTTCCCCCACCTGAATTGAAGAGGTTGCTCTTTTCTTCCAGGCAATTACTAATTCATACTATTGTCAGTACGATTTAGCAGTGGTGTGACAGACCTCACTGCCCTGCTTACTATTCGATCACACTTTAAAGAGTCGCCTCTAAGCCTTTGTGATCTTTTAGCTTGATAAAAAATATTCCTTCACTAAGTTGCTTTGTTCACAGGCAGAACAGCAGGTAATATGAGAGATTGACTTTGTTTCAAATTTATGTAAAAGTGTTGAAGTATATAAAATATTAATTATCTACCTCCCCAACAGCTTAGGCTTTTGGGAGATATGGTAGTTCAACATGGTATCAGAGCAGGAAGTCATGAGTTCAAACCCCGCTCCAAACACAGTTTTCCCAAACAAACAAAAAAACAAGTGTTGGGCTACCAAAGACCCACACTTGGGGAGGCGTGTTGAAGTATATATAATGTTAATTATCTACCTCCCCAACAGCTTAAGATTTTCGGAGAGATGGTAGAGATGGTAGTTCAACAAAAAGAGAAAGGATAACAAGAGTTGTATCATTGAATATCATTAGTGACACCTCTGGTTCAAACAGAGCACCAGCAGCAGAAGTTAACCTCTTATGCATTATTTCATCATTAAAGCCATTCTGATAGAGACTTGCTAAGAAACTCATTAGGTGCATTTTTCTCTTTTGTAAATGCACATATTCAGGTACACATATATACCAGCTGTGGCAAGAACTTTAGATTTCCATATCACATTTGAGAAGTAGATTTCATGGAAAAGCATGACACACAACACTCAAAGATAATGATGAAGCAACTACTTCTACTTATAAATGGAATTAGAAGGAATTTACCAAATTGAAATAACAGGTATAAGTTGGAAGAAATTTATGTTAAATCATATTATGAGCAGAAAATGTTAGTCAAGAGGAAATTGGTAAGGAAAGAAAAATCTGAACCTCAAAATATATACTTCTTGAGCAAATTCTCTTTGTATAACTTCATCCAAGTGATCGATCTTGAGGACCTTGATTGCTACTTCCTGACTACATAGGGTGCCTTTGTATCTGTCAAGACACAATACAACATAAGCTAAGAACAATGATCAAGAAACTCTGTTAGAGAGAACTTACAGGTCTCCGTTTGATCCAATGGCTATCTTGTCCTCAAATTTCAACAGCTGGGAATCTATCTCCCACACATCACTCCCATCATTGGGAATGTCAACTTGTTCAGGAAGATTGATCTTTGCTTGTGTAACACCAAGAAGAAGTGATTCCTGAGTTAACCCTGAAAACTGCATTCTGAACCAATTTATTAACTGCAGCAATTTACAGATTATATATCAAAAGGAGACTTCTTGCATAATCCTTGCCTCGATTTTCGGGATTTCTTTTCCAAGTGCAAGGACAAGGTGATCAATTTCCTACAAAGTTCAAGCAGAAAGTGATTCAGCCTTTTCGTTTCAAACTGGACCGGAAAGAAATTAAAATGTTCACTGTTCCAAGGTAACAGCCAACTAATGGTAGATGAACATAAGTAAAGACTAAGCACCAAACAAGGCCAAAACTGTCTTACTTTCTTACTAAAAAATACGGACATAGACAACCTCCTAATCAGTAACTAGGAGCAGAGTGTTATTTGAACTGTTCCCACATGCTCTAGTTGACATATATAGTTCAACATCCTTGAAGCCCAGAAGGTACATATTTCTTGCCAGATTCAAAGAAGTAATCTTAAAGTGCATTCTTTTACTCGGGAACTAAGCTTGAGTTTATAGTTAACTAATAAAACTTGAGGATTGTGTTGAGAAATTGTGTATGTCACATTGTTAAATAGATGATTTAATTATGGTAAGATATTATATCATAATTACTTCAAGTATTTATAAGTGTGACAATACAATTTCCCTACAGAGTCATGTGTTTGATTGCTTACAAAATACATTGATAATTATTCATCTATGTCACATCATATTTTGGAATATAATGCTATATTTATATCTATGATATACCTGTGATACACTAATGCACTGAATCTATGACTTGCAGAATGAATTTTTTTTAATGTTTACATTGCAGGTTATATCATTATCTAGTTATTACAGTACCAAAGAAGTAATGTGTGATCATATATTGTGTAACATATGTATACAATATGTTACACTATATATATCATCATGGAGTATATTATTACTTTGTAATACATCTTAGAAGACATCAAGAGCTTAATTATATCATATGAAGATGTCAACGTGTGATAAAACATGATACAGCAATGTATCACACATGATAAAATGCTTGGTCCATATTAATTCAAGCTGCTGCATTTCTTGGCCGAACATATACTTCAATTATAAGACAAAAAGGAAGACATTTTTCATGCTTTCAAACGGCCTTTTTAGTCAACCTTTAGCAACGGCTTCATTGACTTTTTGTAGGCAACAGTTACTTCCTTTTTCAGCCTATAAATAGAAGCATTTGAAGAGAAGAAAGGGCTGGTATTCACAGCTACATTTGAGCTGCAATACAAAGATTAGAACACACCAAAATGATGATGGAAACAGCAGAGAACAAGGCCGCATACTCAATGAAAGATTTCATCATCAATGAAGTTGTTGAACTGCTTGTTCGAACTGAAAGTTTGAGCAGAACTAAACCAGATTCTCAGGGCTTTAATGGCTGCTTTAAAGCCTAATTTTCAGCAGCAAGTGGGATCAGTTCGAGGGCTGCACCTTGCTGTTATTGAAGCAGATTAGAAGTTGAATTCAGAGCTGAAACAGAGCAGCTTTTGGACAGATTTCAAGCTGCAAAATGAACAGAAAATGAATTAATTCGAGAGCAGATTTTCAACAACATTTTTGGCTGAATCAAAGCTGCATATTCAAGGCTCTTGAAGCAGGCTTTTGAGCTGAAAGATTGATATTTTGAGGATGAATTTTGAGCTGAATTGAAGCAAGTTGTTGAGCTGAAAATGAACAAGAAAACGAGTTGAATTAGGAGCTAAATTTGAAGCAGATTTTGGGCTGCAATATGAGCTGAATTTATGGTTGAAAAGAAAGCCAAAATTGATGAAGAAATGGAGGTGAAATGAAGATGAAATGGAGCTGTTCTTGCAAGCTTGTTAAGTTGTATTTGGAGGCATTTTAAGCATCAAGAACAAGTGTCTTAAATGGTGTTTATTGCAACGTTTATTGGCTGCAACAAAGCATGATTCATATCTATGGAATGCAGCTTTATTACATCAAGAATCTACAACACTGTAAGCTTAATTCAAACTCATTCTTTACCTTAGAAAATGACAGTGCCCTATTTGCTCAATTTAACTGTGACAGAGTTGGATATGATATTTAGGTTGAGAATACTATTGTATGTGTTGTAGTTCATGTTATTAATGCAATATCCATTGATGTAATTAACCTTGTTGCCTAGGATCTTAATGTAAGAAAACAAAAGTGAGAGTCGTGTGTCTCACTAGTGTGCAACAAGTGTAGAAGTTGTTTTGTACTTAATATGATGATACTAGAGTGTGAGTCTTGTATCTACCTTAGAACAGCTTGGTATGATCATGTGAAGGCTATGATATGTAGGTGAAAGATTTAAGGGTTCAAACTTGTTTCTAACCATTGAGCCTAATGATCAAGTTGTGAAACAAATTTATTGCAAAGGTGTAGTGTTGCTCCTGTAGGCCAACATAGTTTGAGTGTGATATTGCCCTCTAGAAATCAACACAAGTCGGTTCAAGAAAACAGGTTAGTGAAGTTCCTGATTTGCTACAGACTAAGAGAGTCGGCCGAGGATTAGATAGAGGGTGTACTCTAGATCAAGAGGTTGTTGGAGGTCTCAGGAATTGAAGGAATCAACTGATTAGGAAGACACAAACTTCAGGGTGTACTGGTTTGTCCTTGTAGCTGTTTGTCTAGTAAAGTTTTTGTGTTCAACATGTGAATCAACAATTGAGTGTGGTGTTGCTCTCTGTGAAAACCAACACAGAGTTGGTGGATTAAATCCAATGGGACTCCCTTGGTAGCAGAGGTAGCCATGATTATGTGAACTGCTCTAACATGGCAAGGTGTCACTACTTTATGCATTACTTTCAGTATTTACTTTCTTATGTCCTTATTGCTTAAAGTGTTGATAGTATGCTTGTTTATCTTGTCATGAGAACCCTTTGAATATCTCTTAAAATGTGCATAAAGTCTTATCTTTGCAATCTGTTTGATTCATGTACAAGCTACATTGGTACCTTGTATTGAATCATCATTATAGTCCTATGTATGACCATATATCTTTGCCAATATAAATGTTTGTTGAGAATGTTTTAGGATCACAAGAATCTTTTGGGGAATGTTTTAGGATCACAAGAATCTTTTGGGGAATGTTTTCGAAGCTAAATTCTAAAAAGGTAGTCTTTCTAGGAACAACAATTCAACCCCCTTCTGACTGGTTCCACCTCATATAGATCCAAAGAGATTGTACTGAGATGGAACTATGTATGAATGTCTATGGACATATATAATTAATAATTCATTGAAGGAAATGTAAAACATTGATCCATGATTGAGTATGGTTTCCATAATTTCATGTTTGGAACATCTTGATCTATTATACTTCATAGATGAATTTAGCTGAAAGGTACCTCATATTCCCAACCATCAACGACGAAGACATCCAAAGAATATCCATCTGATGTTGAAAATGCATGGGCTTCTTGAATATTCAGCCCAACCTCAGCCAGTATGGAAGTTAACTGAAATGCGAAGTGAGTTTAGACCAAGTAGAAAAAAATAAACAAACATGATAGTATTCAAGTACAAAAAAAATGCAACAATTTGTGAAGCTGGAGACATCAACCAACCAGCTACAACAAATACATGTCTACCTGACTAAGGAGTTTTGGCTTGTCACTCGTTGAAATTGTAATTTCATGTGATGGGCTGCAAAGATTAATGCCTTTTGTTATGATTACAATCATGAAAAGCTTGAAAAAGATAATGCAGATGTAAAGGTTTAGAATCAATCTGGCGCAAACCTTTCGGAATATTACCGGTATAACTGGGTATTTCCGTGCACAGACCGGATTCCGTCATGTAGAATGATTGTGCTGTCATCTTGAGCAAATCCGCGATTAGAAGACAGGGAGAAAGTAGGCGGATGGAGTCTGCTATCAACATAATCAAAACTGTAAATGTGTAAAAAAGCTCAGCCACAACTCATTACCAGGTTAAGTGCCTTCACCTGTCAGAGCAATCTGATTTACCAGCCTCTCCTGATTTCTTAATATGGACTGAATCACCTGAATTTCCATCAGAAAAAGGATGTACCTGCATAAAAATGGGGCTGAATAGATCTATCTTGTTCTAATAAAAGAGTAAATGGCACATTAGCGCAATGCTTGTGATTGTACAAAGCTCACTATGGAATCTACTTTGGTTCAGCTTAAGGACTAAAGAGTAAGAGAATATTCGGCCTAAAAGTCGATAAGAAAAACACTGAGAATTATAATTCCAGGAACAAGTACAACTTCAGCAATATCAATCACTTAAAGCATTTGATAGTGCTCAAGTTAAAGGGAGCTTTGATACAACCGTAAAAGCAAGTAGTTACATAGTGTGATCAAAGGTTACAGATTCGAGCCGCGAAAAAACACTTACTGAAATACAAGATGAGGTTCTATAAAAATATAGGGTAAAGCTTGTTAAAGAAAAAGGAAGATTTGCACACAATAGACCCGATAACCGACCCTGCATTTTCCCAGATCATGTATAGTTGGCTGCCCTTTTATTTGATAGTTCTAATGTTGTAAAAGCTACCGATCAATGAATTAGAGCATAAGAGATCAATCAATGAACCTGCACTTGGCGGACTTCAAATGCCGGCCTGGTATTGGGATCATGTGCCAACTGAAGTAACTTCTTGTGCAAGAGGACATCCTGTGCCTTCTCAATATTCACGTCTAAAGCATATCTGTGATATGAGAAATAACATTAGCAGTACAAAATTAATGCAAATAAAATGAAACCATGTAAAATTATCTTTAATCTTCCTACCCAACTTATATGTAATCACTCATCAATTATCAGTAACAAAACACACCTTAACTTTAGGAAAATTCTGCAGTACAGTGAATTGATACCATCGATTTTTTTGAAACCGTCTAATATTCCATCAATTGCAGTTTGCTTAATTTTAACAGTAGAAAAATTACAAGTGAGGCATTTGTTAAAAGTAGTAGTAGTAGTAGTAGTGCTAGAAACAAAAGCGATCGGCCGCCGGTGAGGTGATCGGAGCAAGAGGAAAAGGAGGAACAGGAAGGTACCGAAGAGGAAGCCTACTGAAATGATTCCAAAGTTCATCTTCAAAACCACACCGTCTGGTCTCTTCAATTTCCGACTCCTTCAACCGCTGAAGCACTTCCCGGTAAACCTCCACCTTTTGCCGCCGTTTCCGAATCGACGTAGATTCTGATGCTCTGCTGCTGCAGCAACTATCGGTATCCTCCATCTCCGCTACTTACAACAACAACTACATCCGAATGGAATATACACCCACAGGATTCTTCTCCATATTATTATAATTCAAAATCCGGACCAACAAATAAAATAAAATAAAATAAGGAAAATCAAAAGGAAAGGGGTAGAATCGAGGAAAAAGAGTTGGTGGCATGGATTGTGTTTCGATTTTAATATGATTCATTCTTCTTCTCTCTTTGTGGACTTCTTGTACTTTGCATGAAGGAAGACGCAAAAAGGTAAAGAAGAAAAAAAAAAAAAAAAAAAAAAAAAAAAAACCTCAAGAAGAAAGCAAGGTGGGGATGTGTCAATGACGTGGATTCAAAGATGCACCATGCCTTTGCTTATGTCATCAGTCTCCTCACAGGTTTATTATATTCAATTCTATCCATTTCATGGAATTAATTATTGAAAGCGCGTTGAATCATTGGAGAATGTTATATTTGTAGTGAAAGCAACCCCCCTCCCAAACTTCGAATGTGTCTTTAAAGTTGCCAAGAATGATAGTAGTACATCCGTATATATATAACTTTTATAACAAGAGATAATGCTTATATAAAGGATAAAAGTGGGAATTTTTTTTTACCAAAAAGAATAAATGGATTGAAAAATAGTGAAATAAGACAAAAGATATTTAAAAAGGAATACATTACACTTGTCACATTTAACGATTTTAATTTCATTATCAAATAAATCCATTAAAAATAATTCATTAAACTTTTTAATATCAAACAAATTCACTATCAAAAAATTCACTAAAACAAAAGCAAAAACAAAAAACATAAAAAGGGTATAATCGTCCAGTGGAGTGACAATTTGTCATTTTTGCCATTATATTCATTCTAATTGACTAAATGTCAATTAATACATAAATTTTGTCATTTTTAACATTTGTTATTTATATTCAGAACATATAAGTTATTCATGAGTAAAAGTCAGTTTCTGCAGGAACGATACGGGCCAAACTCCGGATTAGTCGGACCAGTTAGATCCGGATACCGAAGTTTTAAGAAAAAAAATATAAAAAAAAACTATAAGAATATCTATTTTATCAATTTTATTTATTTTAATCAATCATAAATTATCTTGACAATATTAGAAAATTTTTATGTTAACATTTTAAGTACTAATCTATGTAAATAAATTGTATTCGGTACATCGCTCTGCGGTTAGCTAGGCTATACCCTGGCATGGTGATTTAGGTTCGAGTCTCGTTTGAGACATAATTAGTGTGTGTTTCCTTTCGTTTCTGTCAAAAAAAATCTATGTAAATTTAAGAAGGTCTAACGAACGAAGGTTTGACTCGTAGCATAGATTTTTGTACTATTAATATTCACTAACTTTTTTTAATGAAAAATGATATGTGCACTTCACGATAGGTGTAGTGCATATACACCACATGTTTTATAACCCTTGATTAAAGTACAGGGTCATTGATTAAATTTGTGTTATCAATGATTAATGGATAAAAGTAACGTAGTAAATGTGTAGTGTAGATATTGTGTGGTGGATGTATCACCATATTTTTTTTATATAATCATTGGGATGATGGGATTTGAACAAAGACCACTTGATCTGTTGATCATGATGCCATAACATTTACTATTAAAGTATATGTCTTATCGACGGGAAATTTAACTTTAAGATTCAACAGCGTGGGAGGATGACAGTGTGTGATAATCGGGCTGTGCACGCTTTATCCTCAGAATAAACCTGTGTGGCCCGGGATTATCGCCACACTGGCCACTCCATTCCTATATTTTCCATAACATAATATAACCTCCTTATCGACACCAAGTTTCACTATGTTGACATAATACCGGTCGGCCATCAATTATAAAAAATCTCAATATGAGTTCTGAAACATTGTCAAGTCAGTGTTATAGAAATTGATAAGTGTTACTGAGACGCCTGGATATCAAATCCATATTCCATAACAAACAACCATAATAAATAATCATAATACATTTTTTATATCATTGGTTATGGTTTATATGATTGATCAATATATGTTTCTCAATGGCGTAACGTGTGTTGTGATCATTTGTTGTGACAAATTTGTTATGAAACATGTATTTTTGCCAGAAGTTAGAGTGTTGACTATAAAATCACTCACCTCCTATTAACGGTAGTTTTTCAATCTTTTTCTTTTTCTTTTTAGGCTTTTCTTTGACTACAAGCTAAGGAAAACCGACCTTAAGGTTGTTGTGAGCCTATAAAAGGACCCCAGGCCACTCTAAGGTCTCAGTTTTTCATAGGCTTTAAGTTTTCTGGATTTTCCGTGTTCGAGGGGTTCACCTAGACGATGAAGGCCCCACCTTAACGAGCTTGATTTTTTTTCTTCAGGAATTTCGTTGTTCCGTCGTCGTTTGCTTTCCTGTCTTAATTTGTTTCCGGATTTTCTACAGGCTCGCCTAGGCGGGAGCACCTCTTGCCGAGGCTAGCGTCCCAAAATTTGGTAGGACGATTTGATCGATCTTGTTGTGTCGTGCAAATCACCGTTCCGAGTTTAAAGATATTCAGGTTGCATGTTTGGATCCAGATTCATCTCTAGAAAGTAATAAGGCTTACCTTATCTTAAGTTCTTAGGGTCAATCTTGATTATGGTTCGTTTAAGTCGTAGAATTTTTTTCTAGTATGTGGATTTTCGTGGAAGTGAAAGTTAGTTGTTGTTTGAGTTGTTGTTTGTGTGCAAGAAGTGTTTCTTAATAAGGTAAGGAGGTCTTCTATAAAAAAGAACCTATTTGTATTTAAAGTTGTTGATTTTACTCGTTTTCTAGAAAATATGCATTGAATGGCCTCAACCAACCGTTTGATTTCCCATTTTGAGCTGCTAACAGTCCTCGGTATCATGACCAATATCTTGGTGCTGCCTGTAGAACAATCTTCTATCTCTTTTTTCACTTGGTCCTCACATAGGTGGTGAAGGCCTTACTAGTCATTTGCATTCTAACACGGCCAAGGCTTGAGTCCTAGATTGATTAAAACATATGAACTTTATGTCCTATGTGGATGCTCGTTCGATCCCACCGCCTTACCAATCATTTGCTTTCCAATACAGCCAAGACTTGAGTCCTAGATTGATTAAAAAAGATGAACTCCATGTTCGATGTGGGTGCTCATTCGATCCCACACCGCCTTTCCTTTTTCATAAGATCGGTCATCACGATGATCCTTCTTGTCACCTCGGTCAACCTCTTTTTTCAGGCAATTTGCTTACTCTCATTGGTTGTGTTTGAAAACAGTATCCATGCACTATGCCAAGGACTTAGGGAGATTGATATTGAGTTTAGCATAAAACCTCACATCTCTAAGGCCTCCCACAAAATAAGTAACCTAAACGTGTTCCTCATCACCCATTACCTGACAAGACTCGTCTATAAATCTATGCATGTAACTTCAATCCAGCCTCATTCTCACATCGCTTGATTGTGAGGGGTGAGTAGCGTTCCTCTCGAACGGCCGAGCTGTGATAAAATATATGGCGAGATGTTGATCCAGCTCGTTGAATTAGTGAACGGATTGTGGGGAGTGTCTCTTGAACGACTCCTTAGCTTTACCAGACAGAAATACCAGAAAAGCCTTGCACCTCATCTCGTATGGTGCGCAGTATATGCCCATGCTCTGGTTATATTGGTACAAGTGATCCTTTGGGTCTTTTGTCTCATCATAAGACTCTATGTCTGGTATCTTGAACCCTTATGGCATGGTGAAGTTCTCAATTTCTGCCACAAAAGGAGATACGACATTAACCTTATGTCTTTGTCTTCTCAAAACTCGATTCATTCCATCCTGAGCATTAATATGCAACCATGTGTAGACGATGCCTTCTTTGGCCTTTGCATACGGACCACATGTAGCCATCTCATAATATATTTCCCAGTGAAATGGAATCCCTGCCTAAGGTTCTTGATGATACGGTTGCATGGGGCCCTTTCCTCCCTTAACCTGTTCGAGCAACGCAGCAAAAGCTATGGCTGGTTGCTTACCACTGCTCAGCTAACTCTAGCATCCAAGGAGAAATATCTGACAGCCCCTCATTTTTCCTATCAATAGAAGTTCCTTCATCCTCGATTGTACCATGAAGAATCCTTGTATTTTTCTAGATAGGCAAGTTTTCCACCTGCTCATCTGAATATCTGACAGCCCCTCATTTTTCCTATCAATAGAAGTTCCTTGATCCTCGATTGTACCATGAAGAATCCTTGTATTTTTCTAGATAGGAAAGTTTGCCACCTGCTCATCTGCTCCGTTGATAACCTTCTTGTGAACATGTTGTTTAATGTTTACCACAAGATGTGCATGGGATTTATGGATGGAATCCTTAACATCAATTGTTAGTTCCTCCACTAGTTAGAAGTTTTGATGATACCAAAATAGTTATTTTAGAAACCAAGTATAAGTTTTTCTTAGTAGTCTGAAAATTTAATTGTATAGGTTTTAGTCAAACCAGTAGCTGTAATAGTCTTTAGGGTAGAATAGTTTAAGTCAGACCAGAAGAGTAGAACCTTTATAAGAATTGAAGACCAGACTTGATTCCTACAAGCCATACTATTAGAAAATCAAAGCGGGAACGCAACGGAATTCAAAAATTTATTTCCTTTGACCAGGATCGACTTCGTTTAAGCAACAAACAAATAAGTAGTAGACGGTTGTTACCTTGCTTGATCTAAAAGATCAACGCTTTGACCGTCTAAGGAGAGCAGCGATGCACGGAGCCGCCCAAGCGTTCGGCCTCTATCGGTGATCCACATGAACACCCCGCCGGAATCCCATCATGGATTGCTACCAGAAAAACTCGGTTGCTAGACCGACATTTTCTCTCTCTCAAATCTCTCCAGAAAAAGCTCTCTATTTTTCACAAGAAACTATTAGTCTCTTGGATTTGTGATGTACAAAAGAGCTAGCCAATCCTCCTATTTATAATAGAAAGTTGCGCCCCCTAGTCTCCCAATCTGATTGGGATTAGCTTCCTAGTAGATTGAAGAGAAAGAAAACATTTTCCTAATAAAATAAGGAAAACCCCTTTGATTGATTTATCTCATTAAAATTCAATATCTTATATTAAATATTTTTCCTAAGATATATATTAAACATATCTTATATTAAATATATCTTTATCTTATTACCATAAATCTATTTTCCAAAAATCAATTAATATCCAATATTAATATTATGGTAATCTTATTGATTAAATTGCACAATCCAAGTGTATCTTATACACCTATTATTGGCGCCACCATTGGCCAAAAATTTGGCATCCGGAATATTCTTTAATTAATATAATGCTATGATTAATTAATTTGCAAAATACATGTATATCATATATATATATACATTTTCGAAATATATGTATCTATATACATATTTAATTAATCAACACAATTAATATCTTGTATTATATTTATTCATAATAAATAAATACCACCATATTAATTTACCACTATAACATTTATAGTATTAGACAAATTCTTTCCTTATTTGGTTATCAACTATAACCGTTTTTTAATCCGGCTAGATGTTCTTATGTGTGTGACCCGATAGGCTTCCGAATATGTTGGCCGTAGACACAAAGTGCAAATTACAAAAATGCCCTTCATGCCTAACGATCACGGGATAGCGTCTAGCAACACACCGTGACCCCCAATCATCGGAAGAGTTAAATGCAATGACTACTACCTTTCATGTGAAACAGTTACCATGTAAATAGAATCCTATCGCTGTAATAATATCCAAACGGTCGTTCGTCGAGTGTCAAGCATCAACGACCGTATCTTATAATCTGGATATCATGCTCTCTCGAAGTAACTCATTTAGTTACACTTTGCAAAGATTCACGAGAATAAGGCATTCCTTATAAGAAGGCCATTTCGGATATTCACCATACTGATAGGGTACACGATTTCCGGACGACCAAACATGTATACTCCACATGGGCTATGAACATCCGGCATTACTTTTATGATGGTTTCTATCGCAATAGCATTGGAAACCTTTCATAAGCATCATCTTTCACCTTATCTTTAAGACTAACGTCCTAACATAGATAGATCCTGAGAACACCGGCTAGAAGTATCCCCTGTCGCGATCTATGCTAAACTCTTTTAGCATCACATCTATATAGGTAAACTATAAACTAACAGCAGTTAAATCTATCATATATTTCCAAAATAAGAACTGCTAATCCAAGTGCTTTCTTAAAGACCTTGAACTACCAAACATTAATTGACTGTGACATGAGGAGATGATTCCCGAGAGAGATATCCAATACCTTACTCAAAAATCGTAACACGCTCCCACTATCCATCTTGCACATTGGGCATATCCTTCTTTTGACTAAATCAAACTCCTTTGATTATCAAACAAAGAAATTGTCTAGAGAAACTTGTTTGAGTCTATAAATGGATCTCGTGGGCTCGCATATCACGTTATCGTCTATGACCATCGAGCTGTTTGCCCAGCGTCTTCAACACTATCATATAGCCATGATACGAAGTTATAACAAGCATAGTCTGAATAGAATTGGGCTCAGCTGGCGGCATACAGATAATTACAAGGTTTACACCATGTACCCTTCAGCCGTCACTATAGCCTCAAGGTTTACACCATGTACCCTTCAGCCATCACTATAGCCTTATGGTAATCATATTACTATCCATGTCAGCCTTTCAAGGACATTCCCTCTAGGTAAGATAGACTAGGTTCACAACCTGGTTGTCACTGATGGAATCTAATTTAGATATTATGGCTCCTGGCCATATCTCTCAATCTTGCCTTTCAAACATTCCTTCGTAAGTCGTGAGATATTCATTCTTCAAGATGAACATACCCGTAGCCTTTTCAGGCTTGAGGTTATCCACAGACTTATAGAACTTTTGTGTGCACTGAGCAGTGTTCTACAGCTTATCACTATGTGGTGTGTGCTCACGTTCCAATGTTTGAGTATATCTTTGTGGTTCTTAAACTCTTTTGAGATATAATTTACTCCCACTGTTTCTTTTGGAAGAAACACTTCCTTTAGAAGACAGCATGTTTGGAGACAAACACCTTTTGCTCCACGGACAAGTAAACATTATCTAGCGTACTTGCCAAGACATTCCACAAAGTCGCATATGTCGTACTAGGCTCCAAGCCTTTCTGACTTTGCCCATGACAACTTCAAAATATCGGTTAAGATAGATTTGACATTATCCCCTTCCATATCTAATATGGAATTTATTCAACCTTATTCTTTGGAACTCGGTTAAGTATGTGTTTTGATTAAGGGCACCATCCCAAAACGGGTAAGGGATACTTCACATGGCTTGCGTCACACTTTTATCATATAAAGTGTTGTTTCCATTTTAGGAACACAATCTAATCGCGTATCCCAAAGATGGTATCCTTCAAGGGAAATCTGATTCTATTTCAGACGACTTCTGAAACACCCTTCAGGTATTAATTGCTTCAATCCAACTAGAGATTAATTCCTAAGTAGCTCATCAATCTCATATTCGTACTATCTCGAACTTTTCGGGCTTTCCGAATTGTTGTACTTTACCAAGTACATTCAACTATTTCTAAAAATAGTCATTTAGATTAATAAACAATTATTTGTGGCATTTAATTGTCATAAGCCAACAAACATCGGTATGTTTAGGCTTTAGACAACTTTCTAGATTTCATAACCTTTTCTTAAAAGGGTATTTTAGTCCTCTTTCGATAAGATACGTATAACCCACATGATTCATAATCATATGGTTCATTACACGCTTCCCTTCCATAGAGACTGTGTCTAGAACAACCAAAAATCAAGGATAATAGCCATACAAATATTTAGTTGAGATTTTTCACCTATATCGACTATATAGTGACATCAATCTAATATGTTAAATTTAGTGACCATTCAACTTTATCGGAACAACATTTATTCCTTACAATTGAATATGTCCATTAAATCCTAACATCTAACTAAAAATATGTTCTTCATGAGAACCGGAACATGATAACATTTATTTGGTTCATTTATCAGTTTACTAGACTCAGAATACAAAACCGAAAATGTCGCGACGTTTGCTTCACTTTTCCGTATCTTTGTGTATTCCGTATTTAATCCTTCTAATTTAATGATACTCGTAAGATATCATATATCTAAGAGTTGACTTGAACTTAGATGGATTTATCTCAACACACTTGCCTAGAATAAAGACTTCGATAAGATCTCTTATTTTAAGCACATACCCTAACTTTCTTTTAATCCTATAAGCACTTGTAAATATTTCTTAGTGTAGTCTTCATAAGACTTAAGAAATATCACAAGAGTTATGTCTTTAATTTCCTTTCATAAGGAACATCTAAAGTTTATTAATTAGTTTATATAACCTTTTGAATCGTATTCAAAATATTGACTATTTAATTAACCTTTAAGCAGTGATTAAAGAATTAAGTCGATACTTAAATCTTACAATTTTAAAAACAACCTTTCCAAAATTCGACGTGGTCATTCTTATCCAACGTTTGAATTAATTGTCATCGTATGACTGAATGATCATATTGGATCGTATCCAATATACGATTAATTTGTTGAAACTTATTTCGAGTGATTTAATCATATCATGAGCTTTCGCTTTTCATTAATAATTAAAGTCTTGGAGCATTGCATCAAATATGTGGTCTCCTTGTCTCTAACTACTATAACGGGGTTGCTCGCGGCATTGCTTATTTTAAAAGGATTAAAATTACTTAACCATGCTTGAGAACGTTTCTCAAAGGTAATCGAGAATTAAAAACATAAATATAAAAGTTTGCTAAAAGACTACAACATAAAATAAAGATAAAAGAGTGTTGTTGTTTATACATGCAAATCAAAGATGATCTTTGGGATTATGATTTTGCTCCCATTAGTCAACTACTCCCAATTGACTTTCAAGATTTTTTCAAAATTCTTTAGTGGCTGGAACCTATCTAGATGACTCGATCCCCGACGTGGGCCGATCGACCGGGTCAATTTCGACGGGTAGGTACTTCTTACCAATCGCGTCCAACGTGACTTCCAGTGGTTTGACTAGTCAACTCATTGACAATTCACACCGTCTATGTGATAGTCAACCTTATGTCTCTAAAATCAGACGGTCCTGACGAGGGCCAATCACCGCAAGATTCTTGGTCGAGTCGTAATCCAAGTATTCATGAGAGCTCATAACGATCATATCTCGATAATGACGATACGCCCGAGGTAGGTCAACTCCCGACGTGGGCCGATCAGTTGAATCCGAACAAGGGCTCTTCGCCGTCACTATAATATTGGGAGACATATTATAACTCGATTTATTTGTCGTGGGAGTAGTTTTAAATTAATTCGCTTAATTAATTTTGAAATTAATTCTCTTAATTAATTTAATTATCGTCTCATTATGTATATCTATCTCTATAGACATACATCCTACACATTCATCTAGATCGTGCCTAGTTATGCATCTATCGTATCATATAAAATAAATACAAGCACAAAATAAATAAATGCTTAAAGTAACCGGTATGATCATGGATTTTTCCTAAGTGCGGTTTCGAATACAAATTGACGAAACCGCGGGTCACAATCTAAGGGTAGCTGCAACCGCCAATAGGATCTTTAATGCGCCATCTCTAATGGGATCTTTATTATTCTTTCTTTGGTCTCCATCTTTTGCTCCATTCTTGTTACATTTAATTCTATCTAATAAAATAAATACACCCGCCGCACACGGGGGGAGCTAACGGGAATGGGATGAATGCAGAAAATAAACTAGGTCACGTTCTTCATAATGTCCTAGGACAATTTTTAAACCAACAGAAAAATTAAATCATTCACATATATCCTATCGGTCGAGTCCATGATCAATCGGGGTCCATATAATCATATTATATCTACTATATCTAATCCTTACAATAACATCTTATGAAAAAAGATAAAATTAAAAACTAACAACTTACGTCTTAATTAATCGATTAACGTTTAATCTATTAAATAATTTTATCTAATCAATTAACCAAATAACATTTAATAAATTAATTGATTTTAATCGAAATAAAATTAACGGTTAATTTTAAACGATTTCAATTTTAATTTCAATCAATTAGAACTATTCCAAAAATAAATCAAAATTAAAATTAAACTTCTTTTGTTTCTTTCCTTTTGATTCATAATAAAAAATGATGCTTTTGGTTTCTAAACCAAAAGGCATATCCCTTGGCTCTTTCCGAAATCAAAATTTTTAAAAGGGCCTAGGCCTAGGCATTTTCTAAAATCAAATATTTTGAAAAGGACCTACCTATTCCAAACAAAATTTGGAATGACCTAGATTATTTAAAGGCAAATCATATTCACCAAATAATGCCATTTGACATCTCAATGGTCCAAACTATTTGAATCATTAATTGGCCACATAACATTAACTTAAACAAAAGAGGAATTATCAATCACAACTATGGACCATATAGAAACACAAATACATAAAACAAAATTTAAGAGATCCACCAAAAAGAAGCACCAGCCGACGCCGACCGCCCCGGGGGAAGCCGCCGCCGCCGGCGCAATTTCTGGTGGGGTTGCCGCCGCCGATCAGCCGAGCACCCCAAAAGCCGACTCCTTTTTTTTTTCTTTTCGTGTATCGTTTTGCGAATAAAAAATCTTTCATCTTTTAATTACGTGATTTAAACGATAAAATAACTATGCAAATTAACATGTTTATTGCTTAAGCTCGAAGCTCTCTCTCATACCACTGTTAGGAAATCTACGCGGGAACGCAGCGGAATTCAAAAATTTATTTCCTTTCAGGATCGACTTCGTTTAAGCAACAAACTAATAAGTAGTAGACGGTGGTTACCTTGCTTGATCTAAAAGATCGACGCTTTGACCGTTTAAGGAGAGTAGTGATGCACAGAGCCGGCCAAGCGTTCGGCCTCTACCGGTGATCCACACGAACACCCCGCCGGAATCCCATCATGGATTGCTACCAGAAAAACTCGGTTGCTAGACCGACCTTTTCTCTCTCCCAAATATCTCCAGAAGAAGCTCTCTATTTTTCACCAGAAACTATTAGTCTTTTGAAATTGTGATGTATAAAGAGCTAGCCGATCCTCCTATTTATAATAGAAAGTGGCGCCCCCTAGTCTCCCAATATGATTGGGATTAGCTTCCAAGTAGATTGAGGAGAAAGAAACATTTTCCTAATAAAATAAGGAAAATCCATTTGATTGATTTATCTCATTAATGTTCAATAACTTATATTAAATATTTTTCCTAACATATATATTGACAATATCTTATATTGAATATATCTTTATCTTATTACCATAAATCTATTTTCCAAAAATCAATTAATATCCAATATTAATATTATGGTAATCTTATTAATTAAATTGCACAATCCAAGTGTATCTTATACACCTATTATTGGCGCCACCTTTAGCCAAATATTTGGCATCCGAAATATTCTTTAATTAATATAATGCTATGATTAATTAATTTGCAAAATACATGTATATCATATATATATATATATATATATATATATATATATATATATATACATATACATTTTCGAAATATATGTATCTATATACATATTTAATTAATCAATACAATTAATATCTTGTATTATATTTATTCATAATAAATAAATACCACCATATTAATTTACGACTATAACATTTATAGTATGAGACAAATTTTTTCCTTATGTGGTTATCAACTATAACCATATTTTAATCCGGCTAGATGTTCTTATGTGTGTGACCGATAGGCTTCCGAATATGTTGACCGTAGACACAAAGTGCAAATTATGAAAATGCCCTTCATGCCTAACGATCACGGGATAGCGTCTAGCAACACACAGTGACCCCAATCATCGGAAGAGTCAAATGCAATGGTTACTACCTTTCATGTGAAACGGTTACCGTGTAAATAGAATCATATCGCTGTAATAATATCCATATGGTCGTTCGTCGAGTGTTAAACATCAACGACCGTATCTTGTACTCTGGATATCATGCTCTCTCGAAGTAACTCATTTACTTCCACTTTGCAAAGATTCACGAGAGTAAGACATTCCTTATAAGAAGGCCCTTTCGGATATTCACCATACTGATAGGGTACGCGATTTCCAGACGACAGAATGTATACTCCGCATGCTTCAGTATCACACCCAATCACTACCGCATGATCGCCCCATGGCTAGGGGAAACCTCAATAGCGTCAAAGCATGACAATCCACACCGTGATGCCATGTAGACTCCGGTCCTAAGGATAATTACACAACCGTCACATAGTGTGCCACTTAACAGTGTAAGTGGGTCAGTCTAACGTACGCATTCTCTAATACATGTCCACGTACAGTCCAAGTGTCTCTACACTTCGATAAACGAGATCTATCTCTGCCCTTAAAGACAGAAGATATGTAATACGTGCTAGCATGTTCGTACTATCAATGCCCTGTTTAATAGTACATCAGCCTAGAGACATTTAAGTATCAAACATATTAAAGTGATTAGAGATCTCATCAACCATAATCACATATCATGGTTTCTTTATCATAGTTTAATACTAAGGACGTTATCATATAATAATTCACAATTGGTTCTTTAAGAACTAATATATGACAACTGAAAGCCATTTAATATATGTATAATCATAAATAAATAGTAGAAATGATCCGACCCGGTTCAACCCGATTGGGTTTAGAACACAATTTCAACACATACAACCAACAAATAATCAGAATACTTACCAGCAGACGGCAATGAATATTCAGGCTTGTATGACGGACTACTTTCAAGTTATACAAATGCAATCCAAAGTGATTATGACATTTGAAGTGATAAATTAAAGGTGTAAAGCCGATCATTGGATCAATTCCTGATGAACGGCTACAAGACAATGCAAGTGGAAGCTAAGGTGTAAAATGCAAGCCGCAAGCTATAAACAACAGTGTGACGTGCTAATGTTACTGTCGGTACCAAGTAGAACTTTAAGGGCCAACTAATGGATATTTACTGTAAGGCATTTAATGCATTTGAAATATACAACCTGGCTATCAATGAAGACCATTCATTGCCTTCAACGATTGTTTTTCAAAAAAATGTAGAGAACCCAAGGAGTCTATAAATATAAATCCTAGAGAAGCAAAAAGACATATATTATTATTGATCTATCCTTATTCATAAGCGATTTGAACCCAAGGGGAAAACTCTACAACAACTCAAAGCTTACTACTCAAAATCTAGAGAATCAAGACGATCCTCACTCACTCACCAAGAAATATCCAGTAATCGTCTTGATAGGAGCCGCAAATCAAATCCTGAAGGATACATCTAACAAGGCTATTATTTTGTATCATTTTGAAATAGCAAAAATCTCCATCAACTACTTGTTTCTTCAAGGAAGTTGAATCTGTTGAAGCATCGGCAAGGTGTGAAGGAACAGAGAAGGATAAGCCACTGAAAGAGAGATCTTCATAAGAGCTGTGTGAAGTTGACCATCGAAGCAGCTGAGGGCTGTGAAGGATTGGCTGCTAGACTGTGAATCATCTGTGGGGTGTCAAGGACACTTGCTTATTGTATTAGTGAAGAGTACAATAGTGATATATACCTGATGAGAGTCAACTCGACTCTGTTTTCCTACGTATTTTATACCCCGTTTGACCCGTTTTACATAATCCTGTAATATTTGGCTTGATTTCGACACATCCGTTTTCGATATTTACGAGACCTATGGTGTAATGTCTGGAAATCTCGATGTTTTCGGTATTTTTATTTCGCACTCTCGGTCACCCTAGTGTCCTGTCGGGGTTACATTTGGTATTTGTTGTGATTTTGTCCAGGAATTAGGTGTTCGGCATGTTCGAAAGGCGAGATACGGGGATTGGAACGTGTGCCCGAAGCTTAGCCTGCAGCTAGTTTACTAAATGGATAAGTATCGACGCAAATACATGATAAGATCAATGGATGCATTTACAACATAAAGCCACGTATAACATGTCGTATTAAACGATACCGCATGAGATAATTATCCAGGCCGGGATAATTATCCAGCCGTAAACAGAACGTGGGATCACATGATCCCACATGGGATTACATGAGGAGAGCTGCCTCCAATTGCCGACTTAAACAATATATATACATAATAAATTATATAAGAGGAGAAGGGGAGCAACATATTTCCAATATCCAATATATGCTTTCCAAATATATTTGTAGGAACTTTGAAAAAGATATTATTACCATCAAATTTCCATACAAATATTTTAGCAGCAACAAACTTCCATATATATATTTTAGGAAAGTAGTTTGTACTTCCATTTCTCCTTTTTGAAATCTTTGATCATAATTTAATAACACATACAACTTTATCTTTACCGTGGTTTTCTTGGATTTGAAGTTTTGTTCGGTTTTGTCTATAAAGATATATTTTTTATCTTTCTTTTATTTGTGCTTATTAATTATATGATGAAATATTACGTTTATATAGCCGTAATGAGCAGCTAATCGTTATATAGCCGGGTTATGCGTTAATCTTCGAAATCGAACCCTAGTTTGTTGATTGAGGTGTTCTTGATGTTTCGATTGTTGATGCTCGATGTTACCGTAGTTCTAGAACTTATTCTAAATCACGTTTGTTGAATTGATCACTCGATAATCGTATTACACGTATCGTCTTTATATATGTATTTTATGAGAGGATACGGGAACCGGGGTTCTAGGATCACCTTGTAGAACTGACTGAGTTGTTTAGATTCGGTTTCGTGTGTGAGGATTGTATCGACTTGTTGAGCATTTCATTGATTGTAGATCGTGTTAAGTCAATTAAATCCGGTCAGCGGACTGTTGAACCTGACATAGGAGGGTAGATTATTGAAATAATATTTATTCTCGGAATGAGGAAATGACACCCTTCGGTGACATCGAGAACGTTTAGATAACTCAAAAACACTTCCGAATCAAGCTAGGGTTTGTGAGTATTAGATTGGATCATAACTCGGCTATCTCTTTTTTCATAATTTAAAATCTTTTATTTTGTGTATAGTAGTTTATAAAACCGGTTATCTGACAAATCACCATGTCTCGTAGTCGTGTTGGCCTAAACTAGGAACGATACCGACTTTGATACTAAACCATATTCCTTGTGGGATGCGACTTTGCTCGCCATTTTTAGTACAACCGACTATGTACCCTGCCGGCTAGAGTTGGCTTTACTGTAAAACGGCCATCAATACCTATAAGTCACATGAGAAGTGGTCACGTAGGAGATTACACCAATTCGAAGATCGTAACAAACTCTCTCTGATTCTTTACTTTACACACTTTACATTACGCATTTATTTATCCGCTGCATCACATGAAGATCTGAAAACAAATCTAAGGCTTGTAAAAGATATTTTCCACTACACTATTCTGTGAATTAGAATCAGACGAGTTAATCATAAGAGGCACTTACTCCTCTGATCGACCATATGTTCTGTTCTAGTCAGAAGAAGTTTTAAAAACCCAGAAGAGTTTAATCACCCACCCTATCTAAACTCTTCCAGCCCTTATATCATGGACCAACAAGTGGTATCAGAGTGTGTCACTTAAGAACAGGCGCATACTTGAATCTGTGTGTAGGAGTTATCTATTTCTTGTGTTTTCAACTATATCTTTATATATATACATATTTATCAAGACTTTACTTTCATCGGTGTACCTATAACCAAGTGTCCAAGAGCTTCCGGTGCACCCAAAGAGATGACAATTTTCTTCAAATATATATGGAACATTTCAGACAAGATTAAGTGTTATAACCATACCAAGAGTCTTGATCTTAACCTCTCTAATTCCAACAACCTTGCACACTATGTCATTACCCATCAAAAGAACTCCATCTTGAACTGAATTATAAGTGGAAATTCACTCCATGTTTGGACACATATGATACATACAACTAGAATCCTAGATTCATTCATTATCAGACCTTAATTTGTCAATAAAATAAATATTCTCATCACTCTCATCTTCAACAATACTAATCTAAACTGATGCTTTGTTATTGTGCTCTCCATTTCGTTTTCACTTTTTTTTAAGCTTCAAACAATCTGATTTAATATGCTCTTTCTTTTTACCATAGTTGCACACCGATTCCCATGTTTGGACTTGGATATAAAGTAAACTTTTTGACTGGCTGCATCCCTATTTTCTGATCTATCCGAAACCATAAAATTATCTGAATGATTACTGCTTTACTCATTTATTTCTCTATCAATCTGATCTTTCGATTATAAAATTGACTTAATATCTTTATAAGAAGTATTATCTTTACAATAAAGATTGTTTCTATGAAATGCTTAAATGACTAAGGAAGAGAACACTATAATAACATGGATTGATTCTCATCGTCAAATTTAACATCAATATTACTCAAATCCATAAAGAGGGAATAAATTTATCTAAATGACTCTTCATGCATACAAAACATATACAATTTTGCTTTAACTAAAGCCTATTTTCCACATTATTCTTCATATATAAATTCCTTGCTTTATCCCAAAAATCTTTAGCAGTAACTTCAGTTGGCACCTATCTTAGAACCTCATTAGAAAGATTTAAGATGATACATGTCATGGCCTTCTTGTCGAGACCATCAAATTCCTTATCTGACACTTTCTCTAGCTTTTTCTCCTTCCCAAACAACACAATATCATGGCCCTCCTAAATCAACATGGCTTCCATCTTCAACTGCCACATCCCGAATTTGATGTTTCTATCGAACTTCTCAAAATAACGCCGTCATTGTGGCTAATTTTCAAAGCTCGGAAAAACAAAGCTCTGATACCAGTTTGTAAGGGAAAACAAACTCGAGGGATATCCATTAACGACGGTAATAGAAAAATAATTAACGAAAGGAAAAGACAAAACACTAAATTATGTGGTTTGGTCAATATGACCAACGTCTACGGGAGAAAGAGAAAATATTATTATGGCGGAGAATTACGCAAAAGATTCTTATCAAGCCAAAAGTCAAGAGCCAAAATTAGGCTAAAGTTATAAGACTTTAAGTTATATGATAAGTAATAAAAAAAAAGGCCAAAAGCCTATTTAAATAAGATCCTAAATTAGCACCACACTGACTCTAACGGTGCACACACACTACATGTGCACCACAATAGAATCGACCTTATGAAAATCGGTTCTGAAGCCAAAAATCAACTTCACGTAGGTGCATTGTGAGAATCGACCTTGAGAAATTCAGTTTTTGATAGGGAATACAAACTAAGATAATTCTTCACTAATTGAAAAAGAATAATTACATCATAGATGAAGATAGATAACAGACGTGTACCCCCAGTTAGGTTTAGTACATGACTAAGCTCATTAGTGATAATATGGAATCTACTCTAGAATTCTTAAAGCAATGTTATAATGGTCTAAATACTCAAACATCCCCCCTCAAATAAAACGGTGAAACACCAACATTGAGTTTTCCTTTGAATTGCAGAAATATGGTGCTTGGTAAAGCCTATGTAAGGATGTCAGCTGGTTGATCAACATAAGGGATATACTTCACTTGAACATTTCCCTTCAGAACTTGATGTCTTACAAAATGAGCATCAATCTCAATGTGATTTGTTCTATCATGGAAGACTGGGTTATAGGCAAGATAATTGGCACTTGTGTTGTCACAATATAGATTTGGAATAGATTTCAATTGAGTGCCAATTTCAGCAAGAAGAGAAGAAAACCACATTAGGTCAGCAATAGCATGTGCCAAGGATCTGTATTTAGATTTCGTGGGGGATCTAGAAACAAGTTGTTGTTTCTTGGATGACCAAGCTACCAAGATATCACCCAAGTATATACAATGAGTATCTACAGACTTCCTGCCAATAGAGCAACAACCCCAATGTACATCAGAAAACCCACAAGAACTGGAGAATAGTGTGCCTTAAAGTACAAACAATGATGCAGGGAGACTTTCACATATCTAAGAAGATGTTTGAGAGCATGTAAATGAATTTCTCTAGGTGAGTGCATAAATTGACAAAGGGAGTTTATAGCAAAAGCTATGTTTGGTCTAGTAAAGACCAAATATTAAAGGGCACGAATAACAGACATATACATGGTGGGATTTGACATAAGAAGGCCTCTATTTGGTATGAATGTTTCCTCAGTTGTCATAAGAGTATTACATGGTTTTAATTTTTCCATCAAAAGTTTATGAAACATTTGTTCAACAAACTATTTCTGGCTGAGCCACATTCCAGCCGGTTCTCTGACAACCTTCATGCCAAGGAAGTGTGTAAGATTCCCTATATCCTTAAAAGGATATTTGGAATTAAGGAGTTGGATGAACTTGTTAATGGCAGCAGAAGAGTTCCTTGTGATCATAAAATCATCCACATAAACAAGAACATACAAGCAAATATAGACATGTAAGTAGAGGAACAATGAGGTATCTAAATAGGACTACTAAAATCCCCAGGTACATAGCTGAGTTTTCAAAGTGTTGAACCAGACCCTAGATGCAAGTTTTAAGCCATACAAGGCATTTTTCAACTTACACACATTTAGTGGAATCAACAAACCTTATGGGTTGAGGCATATACACAGTTTCTTGCAAGGTGCCATTTAGAAAGGCATTATGTATGTCAACTTGTTTTAGGTCATAGTTTAAGGCTATAGCAACATCAAGGATAACCTGATAGTAACAACTTTAGCTACAAGACTAAAGGTTTTAATATAATCCACCCCTTCTTTTCGGTGATACCTCTTAGAAACTAACTTAGCCTTGTGTTTAAGGACTGATGCATATGGTTTAAACTTAAGTTTAAAGATCCACTGTTTGCCAACAAGATTATAGTGAGGGCTAGGTAGGACAAGATCCCAAGTATGGTTTTTGCATAAAGTCTGATACTCTTCAGCCATAACAACTTTCCAAGAAGGATGAGATAATGCTTCAGATTCACATGTTGGTTCAGCAAGGTGATCAGAGTGTAAGGTGGCATGTAAACTGAAGATTTTTTTTGGTTTGAATATGCTACTCTTGGACCTAGTTTGCATAGGGTGTCTGGGTGGGGGTGGATAGGGGGGGAGAGGAGGGTGAAGTGGTGTTAGGAGAGATTCTAGGAGAAGAATTTAAGGAATGAGAAGATGATAAATTTGAACTATCAGCGGTGTGATAAGAGAAGGCAAAGTGACCATTAATAGGTGAGGGAGGTGGAGTAACACATGAGCAATGTGTTAGGGTGGCAGTAGCAGCATGAATTATGAAAATATGCTCTAGATTGTCTGTTGTGGTTGTGGTAAAACTGCCATGAAACTGATTAGACTCGGGTGAAGATAAAAGATAAAAGGAAGACAAAGATGTCTGATCCATGGGAACAGAAAGACCTTGCGCTGTAGAATGAGGATGAAGATTTTTGTAGGGGAATTCAAGTTCATTAAATTTAACAGGCCTAGAAATGTACAATCTACCAGATGAACTAAGACATTTGAAGCTCTTGTATGAGTGACTAGGACCACTATAAGCACATTTTTCAATATGATATTGGAATTTTTGTGTGTGGTAAGGTCTGAGATATGGGAAACATGAATAACCAAATGTAAGGGACTGGTAGTCAGGTTTCTTGTGAATGAAGACTTCAAATGGTGACTTTCGCAATATAGGTGTTGGCAGCAAATTAATCAAATGAACAGTCAAAACTATCCCACCAATTTTTTGTGTGGTAAGAGGCATGATTAGTCCAGTCTCTATGATGTGTTAATGGTTCCTCACAGCTCTATCATTTTGCTAAAAGTTATGAGGGCAAGAGAGTCTCAAGGTGATCCCATGATTATCTAGAAAACTTTTAAGAGATTTGTATTCTCGTTCCTAGTCAGATTGAACAACTTTTATCTTTGTATGGAATTGATTTTCAGCTAGATTTTTGAACATAATAAAGGCATAAAAACAATATCACTTTTGTGTTTGAGAGGATATATCCATGTAAACTTACTTCAATCAACAAGAAAAAGTATCTAATAAGAGTACCCATCACTAGAGAGAGTATGTGAGAGACCCCATACATCTGTATGAATAAGATCTAACACATGTTGAGCATGACTAGTGGAAACAAGAAAAAGGAAGAGCATGCATTTTACAATAGTGGCAGACATCACAAAACAAAAATTTCTTATTAAAAACCAAATTACAAGATTGAGAGACATGTTCAAGCACTTTGAGGGGAGGATGACGTAACTTTCTATGCCAAATATTAGCATCACACTTCACAGTATCAGAACTAGCAAACACTATAAGACTAACTAGAGTGAAGAGAACGTTTAGGCTGATCATCAAGGTGTTGAACTGCTTCCATCTTGTAGATACCTTCTTGGAGTTTTCCTAATGTGAGCACCTTCCTTGTTGTTGAACCCTTCACAAAATATTTAGAAACACAAAATTAAACAAAAATAGGGCGTTACGGTTAATTTAGAAACACTTAAAAGTTTTTTTTTGCTATTCTGAGAACATGGAGGGTATCTTTTAGTTTAAGATGTGAGGTGCTATAAGTGAGAATTCAGTGACCAATGTGTTCTATTGAAAAATTTTCACCACTACATACAACCATTATATACTTACCATCATACTTAGACTTCAGATGGAGATTGTTTAGATCAGTTGTGATGTGGTTTGATGCCCCATTATCTGTGAACCATTCATTTTCAATAGAAATACCTAAAGAGGTGAGATAAGCTGAGAACTGTACGTTGTATTTGGTAATCCAATGGCCTGGGAGAATTCTCTCCATATCTGTAATAGTAGCCAGAGGCAATGTATCCAACTTTGCTGCAGATCTGGCAGGTAGGGCTGAAGTTTCCATTGCCTCTTCCACCATATTTATTCCTCTTACATATTGACCAGATCCTCTGCACCTGAAACCATTAAACCCCTGATAAGATGGTCTATAACTTGTCTTTGCTTCTTCTCCTCTTACCACACCAGCATTAGCAGAAGCATTTCCTATATCAAGGGTGTTAATAGAATAATTGAACCTGTTTAGCGGTCTTTCATGGGTGGATAACTGAGTCTACACCTCAGGCCAAGTCAGGGAGCCTATTCTGGATGTGATAGTCACAATCACATATTCATATTCTTTGGAAAGACCACCATGTGTAGCAAGAAATAACCCTAAATTATAAATAGGATAGCCTACAACAGCCAATCCATTTAGAGTATCGTTTCATTAATGACAGATAATCTGCCATGCTCCTTGATCGCTTTTGTGTTTTGGTCAATGAATCCTTGTGTTCGAGGATTCTTGACACAGCCTGACTGTTGAACAACACTTCTAGGTATGCCAAACTTCATAAGATGTTCCACAACCTATCAGTTCAATTAGTGCTTACAATGTCATGGACCCTACAAGCCGACTTAAAAGGAGCTGATCTACAGTATTCCATTCATCAAATTGAGGGTTTCTCGGACCTAGAATAAACTTGAGTTGTCGGTGAAAAGGAGGAACTTTAGTGGCCTAGGTTTGGTGCCAAACTGGTGTCCATCAAGCTTATGGCCGTGAATCACTAGTAAGATGGAATATCGCCAAAATAAGTGTTCCTGTCAAATTTGATGTTGAAACTTTGGTTGATGTTGGTGCCAAAGGGAGATAGACGAATGCAAGATCTCAGAAGTGAAGGGCTGATGCTTCTCGTTGTGTTAGCAGAAGGTAAGAACGGATCTGGTGATATTGTGGTAGTCAGAAAACTAGGTAATGAACCAAAAATATGAGGTAGACAAGGTGAGATTTGTGGAGGACAACTAAGGGAGAATTCCAGTGGAAGGAATGAAGACGAAGGACGTGTTTCCAATTGTCAGGACAGAGGTTTCAAGGAGAATTTGAGTTGCTTGATGCGTAGTGGCTGTTATGTGGCTTCACTAGGCAGAGCAGTGGCCACCGGTGGTGATGGTCCGGCGGAGGCCATGGTGGCTCTGATACCAAGTTAGAAAACACAATCTAAAGATAATTCTTCATTAATTGAAAAAGAATAACATCATAGATAAAGATAGATAAGATACTTGTACTCCAAGATAGTTTTAGTACATGACTAGGCCATTAGTGATAATATGAAATCTACTCTAGAATTTTCTAAGCAAAGGTATAATAGTCTGATTACTCGAACAATTTTTTTTCTTACGAAAACCAACTTTGATAAGGTCGATTCTATGAAAACGGTGTATCTATAGGTGGGGTACACCGATAGTTTGGATGGGGTATAGTTAATAGACCATTATTTAAATAAGCCAAAGTTGGTTGCTTCTCCCTACACCCACAATGTGGGACTTTGGCCTGCTAACTTCAACAAATAATGTGTATTTTTGTCAACATTTTAACCACCACTACTTCAAAAAAAAATTATTTACGTTAAACCACTACTACTAAGATTGAACTTTGTGGTAATGACCACAGAACTCATAAACATGTGTATTTAATTAAAGTAATAACTCGTATTTAGATATGTGAAGCAATAATGCAAAGTACAATATTCCCTTTTGTAAACATTTGATTTTCTTCTTAAGTTTTGGATAAAGGTGGATCATAGATGTGAAATGTAAAGTAGGTGGATCACCAAAGCACCATCTTTTCTTGGTGGATAAGTGCATCACCCAAAAACTAATGTTTTAAGAGGCTAAAAGTAAGATATAAAAGAGTGGAATCCATATATAGATTCCATGGTCGGGTAGTAATAGATTAGGCAATAGGGTTTATTTAATTAACCTAATTGGTGACAAATGACGAGCACTAATATCAGTATTTTCGTGGCTTTCTTTATTCCTAAAAATTAATGAGACGAGCATAATTAATTATTATGTCACCACCAATGACACAAGGTTCATATATAACCATTGTGCGGTGTAAAATTTCGTGGGGAAAATAATTTCAATTCTCATTTATTAATCATAAAGGTACAATATATAGTAAAACCCAAAGCTTCACCCTCTACGTATAATCACTAAACCACTCTTACTAAGATCATAATAAAATACACCCAATAAATACATCATATCGTATTACCCTTCAAGGTGGAGCGTGGAGATCCCGAACGCGCCAGCTTATGCAATAGAAACTCGAACTGTTGTCGTCCCAAAGCCTTAGTAAAAATGTCTGCCAACTGATGCTTCGTGAGAACATACGAATGGATAATTAGCCCATCTGTAATAGCATCACGCACGAAATGACAATCCGCCTCGATGTGTTTCGTGCGTTCATGAAAGACTGGATTTTGTGCAATATACAAAGTCGATTGACTATCACAAAAAAGTCTTATACCAGGAGGGTTTCGCACCCCAAGATCAACTAGAAGTTGCTTCAACCACTTCAATTTGCATGTAAGAGAGGGCATAGACCGATATTCAACTTCTGCAGAGGAACGAGCAACTATGGTTTGCTTCTTGGATTTCCAGGATATGGGGGAAGCCCAAGAAACACAAACCACCTACTTAACGAACGCCGAGTAAAAGGGAAACTTGCCCAATCATAATCACAGCATCATTCAAAAAGAAGAGAGCTATCATAACTCAACAAAATACCCTGACCTGGATGTTTCTTCAAATAACAGACAACACGTAGAGCAGCCTCTCAATGCTCAACCCGAGGAGCTTGCATAAACTGAGACAAAACATGAAGTGAGTAGGCCAAATCAGGCCGAGTCACCCCTAGATGGATAAGGCAACCAATCAAGCGATGATATTTTTCAGGGTCACGCAACAACTCACTGGTGGCAAGCGCACCCTTATGATTCTGCTCAATAGGAAAGTAAGCCGAGTTGCTCCCATGTAACCTGGCTTCATAAACGATGTCATGTGCATATTTCCGTTGGTTCAAGGAAATCCCATCTTTATTTCGGACCACCTCCAACCCAAGAAATTACTTTACTATCCCCGAATCCTTCATCTTGAAACACTTTCCTAAATATTTTTTAAAGATAGTCATGGACAGCTTATTATTTCCAGCAATAATCATGTCATCCACATAGATAGGAACATTCAGTTGAACGCCCTCTCGATGTAGCATAAACAAAGAGTAATCAGAATATGATTGACGAAACCATACTCCTTCAGTGCAGACGTGAGCATTGCAAACCAACACCGTGGTGCCTATTTCAGGCCATATAAGGACTTCCGCACTCTACATACAAGATTCGATCCACTTCTCTCAAAGCCAGGAGGTTTTTCATGTAAAGTTATTCCTCCAAGTCTCAATGCAGAAAAGAATTATGGACATCTATCTGATGAATATCCCACCGTTTCACCGCAACCACAATGAGGGAAGTACGGGATGTAACCATTTTCGCCACCAGAGCAAATGTCTCAGTGTAATCGATACCTTCTACTTGATGATGTCCGAAAGCCACTAATCGAGATTCAACCGTTGCAAAGTCCCATGTTCGTCATACTTTTAGTATACACCCACTTACTCCCCAACTCATTTTTCCCGGGAGGAAGATATTGTATTTCTTATGTACCTTGGTCTTCAAGGGCCCAAACTTCTTATGCCATGGCCTTATGCCAACCCTCATGGTTAACGGCTTCTTTAAAAGACTTAGGAGGATTCCTAACAGTAATAGTTGTGAGGTATTACTAAGTACCTGAGGATGCAGACAGAGTGGAAGAGCGTGGAGTAGGACTTTTCTTCTCAACAAGATTATGAGTAACAAAATCCTGAAACCGCAAATTAGGAATTTTCTGTCTTTTACTTCTGTCCAATTCTTCCACACCTTCACCTAGTTGTTGAAGTGGTGGTGAAGGTGTAGTTTCGACCATTTCTTCCACAGTCGTCCCCCTTCAACCGGTGGCTCAGGCATAGAAGGAGCCCCGGGTGAAGGGAGAGAGTACCTGAATTCCTCATTTCGACCACAATATCATCCATATATCGATCCGGAAGGGGAGAAGATATAGAAACATCAAAGTGATGGGAAAAAAAGGAACACATGTTAATAGAACTTCACGTCACGTGACACAAAAATTTCCTCAGTATCAAGATCATACAGAGTCCTCCCCCTTTTTCACAAACGGATATCCCAAGAGAACACACTTATGAATACGACTATCAAATTTATTTGAGTGGCGATGGTCATGTTCATAATATAAACAATCCAAGACTCGAAGCATTGATAAATTTAGTGGTTTTCCAAACAAACATTCGTATGCAGTTTTTTAATTCAGAACACTGGATGTAGTTTAATTAATAATATAGGAAACGGTCAAAATTTGAGGGGCAAATGGCCCTCAAACCGAAGTGCCCGTGCAACATTTGAAATGTGTTTATGTTTTGTTGAAGGGTGGCTACACACGAGGTTTCAAAAAATATTCCATGTTTGCGGATGTAAGGAAGCAAATTGTTGGTCCCTTGAAAGTCTTGAGACAAGTTTAGAGAGGCGGGGGGTGAATAAACTTGTCCTTTAAAAACTTTTCCTTCAAGTAAATCTTAACTTAAAAGAACTTGGGGTTTAGATAACTCTGCTAAGATTTAGTCTGCTGACTGAATCAACAACTAAGTTAAATGCAGTGGAATATTTGTTTAAAGCCTTTTATTAAAATGTTATGTCAGTTTGTTGAGTTTCTTTGAAATATGATGTGTGAACTCAGTAACTGGTGTTAACTGAGTTTGTGTAAAACTAAGTATGTAATAAAGTAAGCAAACACACAAACATAAATTAAGTAATGAATGTAAAATGCTGAAAGTAAATACGTAAATAAAGAATACAAAGATTATAGTGGTACCAGGTGGTGTAATCCTAACAGTCCAGTCTTCCTATGTGATGTGGGAGGAAAATTTCCACTAGACTTCTTAAGGTTACAACGTTACAAAAAGTCCCAGCTGATTGTTCTTGACTAATCCCTAGCTTCACAATCTAACACCCGGATAACATGTAAGATTGCTGCTTCTCCAACTGCTTCACTGGTCCTTGAAGGGTTGAATTGCCTCATCACCAGCTCCACCACAAACACAGTCTTCCTGACTGCACCCCAACTGTCCTTCACACCACCTAGGTGTTTCACAGTCTTAACCTTTGATTAAATCAAAGTTTAGTTATTCTGTGTGTGAGCTTTGAGCTTGATATATATATGATTTGTACAATAAGCTTTGTTTCTTCAAGTATTATGTATTGAATAAATCTTGAACAATTTGAACACTTGCAGATTTTTGAATCTTGCAATATGGACTTAAGTAGAAGTTATTGATAAGACTTCTTCCCCCTTTATACATGATTTTATTCAATGCTTGAATACCAATCTTATGAACTCCACACTTTTTCTTTCACAAAAATACTTGCATAGACTCACACCAAAAACTTGCACACTCTTTCTTGAATGAAAAGTCCTCTATTTATAGGTGGAATTCCAACATTCAAATTTGAATCCTTATAGATGTTGGTGGTCCTGCTTGTCAGATGTCAGTGGCCTCTTGACGGTGACAGTTGATTATCCAATAGGTCTTTGACATATGTTATATAGCCGTTACTTGTCTATTGGTCTCAGATTCAGTTATGTAAATGTTAAACTGATTTTAGAATGTCAGCTATCTTTTTGTTCCTTTAGTTGACTTTGTCAAACTGACATTTTGAGTTGGTCAGTAAGCAGTCCTTCATCTGATCATAATTTGCTTGATCAGAGTACACCATTTCAGTTCATGAAAATAACTAAGATATCATTATCCTTATATATCTTAGTCCTTCAATACAAGGTATATAAAGTCAGTTCAGACCATCACAGACTTACATGAATTCTAACTTTATATCCTTGGCTTTAGTCTTCATAAACTGAGTTTGATCCCTCAGTTCTTCAGTCTTCAAAACTGAGTTTGGTCCCTCGGTCTTCATAACTGAGTTTGGTCCCTCAGCCTTGAGTCTTCGGCTTTGAATAAAGTCATCTGAGTTTGAGCCCTCAGTTGTACTGAATTTATACAACTTCAGCTTCAGTCCTAAACTCCACTAGAACCTATATGATTTCTATTACAATACTGTCCGATTTAACCTATACAATAATCAGACTCTAATAAGTCTGATACAGTTTTCTTCTAGACATACTTTTCCTTTGCACTATAATAGCTAGTTATGACACTTCATCAATGGGGTTTAAAGCAAACAAACAAACAAGTGATGAATCATCATCAAAACATAATTCTATTTCCAACAATTTCCCCCTTTTGATGATGCCAATACACTCTTTAAAAGCAATTTAAAAAGATAAAACAAACAAACATTCTAAAAATCAGAGTTGTATTTCATTCACTGAGTTTGGATTACATTGGGTATTAAAATACAACAAGTTGTAATGAAACACTGGATTTAAGTCTATTCTAGATTTGCCAACTTTTTCCCAGTAACAGTTTTGATCTTTGCTTCAGTGATTGATAAAACTTGTTTGTCATAAGCTTCAACTGATTCTTTCATAGCTTCAAAAACTGACTTGAAATCCAAACTGTTTATATTTGTCCACACTTGACAATATATCGTCATATTAGTATTTCCAAGGAATTTCTTTTTGAACAGGATTGCAAATCTCAGCATGCTCTTCCTCAACTCATCATTCTCAGTAAGTTTTTCAATAAATTCCTTTGTTGTAGATAAGTCAGCTTGATCTATAGAATCCTCAGCTTCTTTCAAAGTTCCGTCTTCTTCCCATTCGTTCAGCTTGTTCCAGTAGTGAACAAATACATTCCTCAGTTTCAGGAACTTTTCCAAGGCTTCTTCTTTGGTCTCATTCTAATGGTATTTACTTGAAAGTTTGTACAAATGTGGATCTAATGCCAGCCTTGTCTTGGTAGGTTGGGCAGATTTCAATATCAACTCCATTTCCTCATCATCAAAATCGGCTCTGACTTTCTTCAGTTCATTCAGATTTTCAACAACAGCTCCAAGAACTTCCTTCATTGTCTCCTCATTGACTTTTAAAAGATCCTTCTCTTCCTCATTATTGGCGTCATCCTTGGAGATTAGGTTCAAAAGAATTTAGTTTAAGTGTTGTTGGTTGGATGCCAATACGGTTTGAGCTACAACAGTGTCATTGAGTGTGTTTTTTATAAGATGCACTATGTTGTGTAAGTAATTGGCAAAGTTCTCAAGCATATCCTGAGTATCAGTTCTCATTTCCTCTGATTCGATTGTGGTTTTCCTTATGTCAATTAGTGTATCCAGGCAATTACTCATAATATCTTGCACTTTCTTCAGTAATGCCTTCCTCTCATCTTTG
This sequence comes from Gentiana macrophylla, assembly GCA_026214975.1. NCBI lineage: Eukaryota > Viridiplantae > Streptophyta > Magnoliopsida > Gentianales > Gentianaceae > Gentiana > Gentiana macrophylla. Next base: position 39,989,941 of record CM047806.1, on the reverse strand, counting down.
CGATCATCCAAAGTCGTCATGAACTTCTCAAGTATGGTTAGATTGTCTTTCTCAGTCCTCAATAATTCATTTGTGGTGAATCTCATGACATCCAGCTTGGTTGGTACAACCTCACTTTTTTTAACTGACTTCTCTTCAGCTTTCTTCTCAGTTAGTAATTTCCCAGTCTTAGTTTCTGTTGTAGGCTTATTTCCAACAATGTCAGTTTTAGCTTCAGTTTCCTTTTTCTTCTTCTGCTTTCTGCTCAACAGTCCGACTTCCCCCTTGGAAGGTGTTGTTTCAGTTTCCTTAGGGCCAGTCACAACTTTTTTCTTCTCAGCTTCAGTATCAGCTATCTTTCTTTCAGCCGGTACTTTCTTTTCTTCAGATTCATTGTTAATTTTTGTTGAATATGTGTCCTAAACCCAACCGGGTTGGACCGGATCCGACCGGTTCGGGTCATTTACAGTCTATTTAGTTCATGTAATAACTTTATTATGATTAATAAAAGCACTTATGTTATTATATATTGTTTATCTTCATATTATTTGTTGCATATATATATATATATATATATATATATATATATATATATATATATATAGTAACGTCCCTAGTATCAAAATGTGATAGAGAAACCATGATAGTAATTATGGTTGATGAGATCTCTAATCACTCTAACAAGTTTGATGCTTAAATGACTCTAGTCTTATGTACTATCAAATTGGACATTGATAGTATAATCAGGCTAGCACGTATTGGATGTCTTCTGTCTTATTGAAGATAGGGATAGATCTCGTCTATCGAAGTGTAGAGACACTTGGACTGTATATGGACGTGTATTAGAGAATGCGTACGTTAGACTGACCCACGTACATTAAGTGTCACACTATGTGGCGGTTGTGTAATTATCCTTTAGACCGGAGTCTTCATGGCATGACAGTGTGGATTGTCATGCTTTGACACTATTGAGGTTTCCCTTATCCACAGGGCGATCATGCGGTAGTGATTGGGTATGATATTGAAGCATGCGGAGTATACATGTTTGGTCGTCCGGGAATCGCGTATCCTATGATTGGGATTGAATATCCGAAATGACCTTCTTATAAGAAATGTCTAGCTCTCGAGAATCTTTGCAAAGTGGGAGTAAATGTGTTATTCCGAGATAGCATGATATCCAGATTATAAGATACTATCATCAATGTATTGACACTCGAGATACGATCGTATGGATATTATTACAGTGGTAGGATTGTAAGTTACACGGTAACTGCTTCACATGAAAGGTAGTAGTCATTGCTTTTGACTTTTCCGATTATTGGGGGTCACGGTGTGTTGCTAGACGCTATCCCGTGATCGTTAGGCATGTAGGGCATTTTCGTAATCTCCACTTTGTGACTACGGCCAACATATTCGGAAGCCTATCGGGTCACACACATATGAACATCGAGTCGGATTAAAATGCGGTTATAGTTGATAACCAAATAAGGAAAGTTTGTCTCTAGACTATAAATGTTATAATGGTAAATTAATATGGTGTTATTTGTTTATTATGAAAAAATAAATACAAGATATTAATTATACATAAATTATATTAATTAAAGAATATTCCGGAAACTAATTATTGGCAATATAGGGCGCCACTTCTCGGGTATAAGATACACTTGGATTGTGCACTTTAATTAATAAGATTGCCATAATTTTAATATTAATTATTAATTGATTTGAAAAAAATAGATTTATGGTAATAAGATAAATATAATCAATATGAGATATTGGCAATATTTAAATTTTATTTAATATAAGATATTATAATAAAAGAGATAAATCAATCTAGGAGATTTTCCCCTATTTTATTGGAAAATGTTTTTCTCTCCTCCACTCACTTTGGGGCGCCACTTTGCCTATAAAAGGAAGTGGGTGTCAAGCTCTTTTGTACAACATAATTGCAAGAGCTTATAGTTCTTGTGTAAAATAGAGGGCTTCCTATAGAGAGTTTGAGAGAGAGGAAAAAGGCCGGTCTATCAACCGGAGTTTTTCGATAGCAATCCAAGGAGGATTCCGGCGAGGAGTTCGTGTGGATCAACGATAGAGGCCGGACGCGTGGACGGCTTGCGCACTGTACTACTCTCCGTTAACGGTCAAAGCGACGATCTTATAGATCATCAATGTATATTCCATCAAACTACTTAACGTGTTTATTGCATTAAACGAAGAATGATCTAGAAAAGGAAATCAAAATTTTAAATTCCGCTGCGTTAAACTAGTGATTTCCTAACAATTTCCTTAACTTGATCAACTGCATCTTTAGAAACATCCAGAATTCCACTATTAGTAGGTGATTACATTCCTTTGTTTTCTGTCGCTTCTTCAGATGTTAATTCAGACTGAGATTCCGAATCGGATGTAGAAGATTCATCCGCTCTCTCATAACTTCCTCATTTCTTTGAATCTCGAAGTCGATTTCTCATCGAGATCTATCCCAGATTTACCCTCTTGAAAAGATGTAAGGATTCCCTTCTGCAAGCCTTCATCCCCTTGGGAATCATCATCATCATCATCTTTCTTCGGGCTCTGTGGTTTTCTACCCATCAGTTTCTTCCAGTATCTGGCTCTAATGGGGCATGATCATTACTTATGAATTTTGATGTGTCAAACAGCAGCGATAGGTGAATAATGTCAAAGAGTCTGAACGCACATGTTTCATCAATCTTCATCAACTTTCTCTTCTCTTCTTGATCTATAATCGAGCTGAAATTCCAATGAGTATAGTTATCAAATCAGCTGCAATCTTTTTCTCAATCTCAGTTTCAAGTTCGGGTTCCATTGGTGAAATAAGGGCTTTTGTGTTGAATAGGTGTCCTAAACCCAATCGAGTTGGACCAGATCGACGGGTTGGGTCATTTACGATCTATTTAAGTTCATGTAATGACTTTATTATGATTAATAAAAACACTTATGTTATTATATACTTTGTTTATTTATTAGACCAATTATGATATTGTGTATATAATAACGTCCTTAGTATTAAATCGTGATATAGAAACCATGATAGTGATTATGGTTGATGAGATCTCTAATTATTTTAATAAGTTTGATACTTAAATGTCTATAGGCTAATGTATCGTTGAACAGGCATTGATAGTATGCGAAACAGATCAGCACGTATTAGATGTCTTCGCCTTTAAGGCGTTGATATATCTCGCTCATCGAAGTGTAGTGACACTTGGTATGCACGTGGACGTGTATTAGAGAATGCATACGTTAGATGCACTCCACTTACATCGTTAAGTGTCACACTATGTGACGGTTGTGTAATTATCCTTAGGACCGAGTCTGCATGGCATCACGGTGTGGATTGTCATGCTTTGACACTATTGAGGTTTCCTTTAACCACGGGGCGATCATGCGGTATTGATTGGGTATGACACTGAAGCATGAGAAGTATACATGTTAGGTCGTCTGGGAATCGCGTACCCTATGAGTAGGAGAGAATATCCGAAAGGGCCTACCCATAAGGAATGTCTAGTTCTCGTGAAATCTTTGCAAAGTGGGAGTAAATGAGTTATTCCAAGAGAGTTTGATATGCAGATTATGGGATACGATCAAGATACGATCGTATGGATATTACTACAACGATATGATTCTATTTACATGCTAACCGAGCACATGAAATGTAGTAGTCATTGCGTATTGACTCTTCCGATAATTAGGGGTCATGATCGTTAGAGGTGAATACCTTGTTTAATTAATATCACCATATTAATATCTTGTTCAAAATACATATATTTAATTAATCAACATAATTAATATCTTGTTTTATATTTATTCATAATAATTCTTTACTGCGACCGGTATTATCATGCGGGGCTAGTTGTATCTGTGTAAATATCACCATATTAATTTACCACTATAACCTTTATAGTCTCGAGATAAACTTTCCTTATTTGGTTATCAACTATATCCGCATTTTAATCTTGCTAGATGTTTTTATGTGTGTGGCCCGATAGGCTTCCGAATATGTTGGCCGTAGACACAAAGTGCAAACTACAAAAATTCCCTTCAAGCCTAACGATCACGGGATAGCGCCTAAAACACACCGTGACCCCAATCATTGGAAGAGTCAAATGCAATGACTACTACCTTTCATATGAAAAGCGCATTACCGTGTAACTTACAATCCTATCGCTGTAATAATATCCATACGGTCGTACGTCGAGTGTCAAACATTAACGACCGTATCTTATAATCTGGATATCATGCTCTCTCTTGAAGTAACTCATTTACTTTCACTTTGCAAAGATTCACGAGAGTAAGACATTCCTTATAAGAAGGCCCTTTCGGATATTCACCCTATAGATAGGGTACGCGATTTCTAAACGACCAAACATGTATACTCCGCATGCTTCAGTATCATACCCAATCACTACCGCATGATCGCCCCATTTCTAGGGGAAACCTCAATAGTGTCAAAGCATGACAATCCACAACGTGATGCCATGTAGACTCCGGCCCTAAGGATAATTACACAACCGCCACATAGTGTGACACTTAACCGTGTAAGTGGGTCAGTCTAACGTACGCAATCTCTAATACACATCCATGTACAGTCCAAGTGTCTCTACACTTCGATAGACGAGATCTATCCCTCCCCTTGAAGACAGAAGACTTCTAATACGTGCTATCCTGTTCATACTATCAATGCCCTGTTTAATAGTACATCAGCCTAGAGACATTTAAGTATCAAACGTATTAAAGTGATTAGAGATCTCATCAACCATAATCGCCTATCATGGTTTCTCTACCACAGTTTAATACTAAGGACGTTATCATATAACAATTCATAATTGGTTCTTTAAAAGAATATATATATATATGACAACATAAAAGCCATTTAATATATGTATAAACATAAAGAAATAGTAGAAATGATCCGACCCGGTCGGATCCGGTCCAACCCGATGGGGTTTAGGAAACTATTTCAACAATCTCCCACTTGGCCTAAAACAAATCACACGCACACACAAGACCAAGTTGAAACACAAGAATCTCATGCAATACTTGCAACCAGCTCTAGCCGTGAATGGACCGCTATCTGTGGGGACTCAGACTATCTTCATATCATGCTCCAAATGATCAAGTCAAAGGAACCGTCTCAACACACACACGAATCTCTGATGAGACCCTGGTCCTTGCTTCAAGAAATGAATCCACTTACTATATCAGCTATATAGAAAAGGTGGAAGAACCGCACAAGGTTCAGAAATGAACCTTCTAGATCCATGTACTGCTCCCGTTGTGCCTCTAAGGCACTAATGTGTTTTGGCTAAGTTGTAGAATTTACAGTGACCCATAGCCTAGAATATTTCCAGCTCACTGTATCACTTAATCAAAGTGACTGCAAACCCATACTGTAGCTCCCACTCGCCTTCGTAAGACTCATGATATACGTCTGTATAACTATACTTATTAGCTTTCAAGTTTCAATAAACTAGGAAACCATCCTTAACTTGTTAAGGATATTCTCGACATTCACGAGATTTACTTTCATACTTGCTCATGACTATTCATGGACTATGAACATCTGGCATTACCTTTATGATGGTTCCTATCACAGCAGCGAAGGAAACCTTCCATAAACATCATATTTCATCTCACATTTAGGACTAACGTCTTAACATAGATAGATCTTAAGAACACTGGCTTGCAGTGTCTCTCATCGTGATCTATGCTAAACTCTTTTAGCATCACATTTATAGAGGTAAACTACAATCTAACAAGAGTTAAATCTATCACTATAGATTCTCATTTCTAAAATAAGAATCGCTAATTCAAGTGATTTCAGAAAGACTTTGAACTACCAAACTGTTAGAACATTTTATTATGTTTTGATGATGGCCATACTAATTTGTTATAGCAAGCCTGAAATAAGTTAGAACACTCTGTATAGTTTTTACTTAGAGTCTGACATGTTGTATAAGTTGAGTCAGACAAGCATTGTACTAGTTGGAAGGATGGCAAAGCAAGGACATACTTGCAGCAGAGTGAAGCCAGCCAAGAACCAGCAGAGAAGCAATGAAGACATCATAGTCTAACTTATAACCAAGGAAGTCTGTGATGACATTGGATAAGTCTAAGTTATATTTTAAGTAATGAAACTCAATGTTTAAATATGGTGTACACTGATCTCACCCAAATCAAGGATCAGTGAAGTACAAGGATTCTCCTTTAACTGAAAGAATAAAGGAAACAGTGAATCGGTAAAGTGGACTGACTTCCGGCTGAGTGAAGACAAAGCAGTGAAGGAAGATCTAAGCGGCAAAGTCAGATGGGTCACTTGACCGTTCAAAGAACGGCTGAGTAAATCTTACTCGATCGATTATTGAAATATGAAGAAGATCTGTAAGATCCAAAGATTAAATGCACAATTAATGATGATCAAACAAGGACGGATTTTATGGTTAACGTTTGAAGAAAAATCCGATCACTAAAATCAAGGATAATATAATTAAGGGGGAATCAAGAATAAAATAAAGGATTATTCCCCTCATTAATATAGCCAACGGACGGAAATTCAAATCAAGGATAATCAAGGCTATAAATAGAGGCATTGTGTAAAAGAGTGAATGGAAAAATCGAGCAAAAATCACAAAGTAAAAAGCCTTCTATCTCAAGGCTTAAAGGAAAACATCTAGTGATCAACTCAAAACCGAGAGCTACAATTCAAACATCAAGCATTGAGATTGATCAACAAGTTTGTGAATCCAATTCACATCAATCAAGCAAATCGAATCTGAGTCATCTCGAGAAGGAGTTGTGTTTGTGATAGTCGCAAGGATTTGATCCCAAGGAGCGTTGAAAGAGACTCGAGTCACTAAAGTCATTGCGAGTCAAGGAGTGATAGTCTTGTAGATTGTGAAGCTTGTGAAGTCAAGGACAATCGTACTATTGTATCTGTGAAAACAATAGTGAATTCCTCCGATCATCACGAGAAGAGTGGATTAATGGATTACACCACCTTGAACCACAATAAGCCTTGTGTCAATTTACTTTTACGCAATTTACCTTATCGCATTCATTTAATTGCTTATATTATATCATATATTTGTGATTGCTTAAACTACTTTGAAATAACATAGTAAGAAGTGGACTTATCCACGCCTAAAAGCTTTTAAATACAAGAAAGTTTTTGAAACTCCACTATAGTCATTCACCCTCTCTCTCGACTATAGTTTTACCTTTCTCTCGGGACCAAAACAAACATTAATTGATCTGTGACATGGGGTGATAATTTCTAGAGAGATATCCAATACATTACTCAAAAATCGTGAGCACACTCCCACTATCCATTTTATGATCATTGGGCATATCCTTCTTTGACTAAATCAAACTCCTTTGATTATCAAACAAAGAAATCGTCTAGAGAAACTTGTTTGAGTCCATAAATGGATCTCGTGGGCTCACATATCATGTTATCATCTATGAACATCAAGTCGTCGCCTAACGTCTTCAACACTATCATATAGCCATGATACGGGTTACAAAAGCATAGTCTCGAATAAAACTGGGCTCAACCTTACAGGGACATTCCCTCTAGGTAAGACAGACTAGGTTCATAACCTGGCTGTCATTGATGGAATCTAATTCCGATATTATGGCTCCTGGACATATCTCTCAATCTTGCCTTTTAAACATTCTTTCATAGGTCATGAGATATTCATTCTTCAAGATGAACATACCAGCAGTCTTTCAGGCTTGAGGTTATCCTCAAACTTACAGAACTTTTGTGTGCACTGAGCAGTGTTTTACACCTCATCGCTATGTGGCGTCGGCTCACGTTCTTATGGTTGAATATATCTTTGGGGTTCTCAAACGCTTTTGAGATCTGATTCACTCCCACTGTTTCTTTTGGAAGAAACACTTCCTTTAGAAGACAGCATGTTTGGAGACAAACACTTTGCTCATGGACAAGTAAATAATATCCAAAGATGCTAGCTAAGACATTCCACAAAGTTGCATATGTCGTACTAGGCTCTGCACCTTTCGACTTCGCCTATGACAACTTCGAATCATCGGTTAAGATAGATTTGACATTATCCTCTTCCATATCTAATATGGAATTTATTCAACCTTTATTCTTTGGAACTCGGTTAAGTATAAGGGCACTATCCCGAAACGGGTAAGGGATACTTTGCATGGCTTGCATCACACTTTTATTATATAAAGTGTTGTTTCCATTTTAGGAACACACTCTAATTGCGTATCCCAAAAATGGTTTCCTTCTAGGGAGAATCTAATTCCCTTTCAGACAACTTCTGAAACACTCTTCAAGTATTAATTACTTCAATCCAATTGGAGATTAATTCCTAAGTAGCTCATCAATCTCTAGCTTGAACTTTTCGGGCTTTCGGAATTATGCACTTCACTGAGTACATTCAACTATTTCAAAAAATAGTCATAGAGATTAACAAACAATTATTTGAGGCATTAATTGTCATAAGCCAACAAACATCGGTATTTTATGCTTTAGACAATTTTCTAGAATTTATAACCTTTTCTTAAAAGGGTATTTTAGTCATCTTTAGATAAGATACGTATTACCCACGTGATTCATAATCACATGGTTCGACGTCATCGTAATGAAATCGATCACACGATTCCTCCATGAGACTATGTCCGTAATCGACCACCAATATCAAGGATAACAACCATACTAATAATTAGTTGAGATTTCATCACATATATCAACTATATAGTGACAATAGTCTAGTATGTTAGATTCAGTGACCTTTCAACTTTATCGGAATAATATTTATTCTTTACAATTAAATATGTCTACTAAATCCTAACAAGCAACTGAAAAACCGGAACGTAATAACATTTATTTAGTTCCCTTATCAGTTAAATAGATCTAGAATATGGTAAGTGTCACAACGCTTGCTTCACCTTCCATATCTCGCATTTAATTTTTCTAATTTAATCACACTCGTAAGATATCATATATCTTAGAGTCGACTTTGAACTTAGATAGATTTATCTCAACTCAATTGCCTACAATAGAGACTTCAATAAGTTTTCTATTTAAGCACGCCTAACTTCCTTTCTAATCCTTCAAACACTTGTAAATATTTTTAGTGTAGTCTTCCTAAGACTTAAGAAAGATCACAAGAGCTACATCTTTGATTTCCTTTCATAAAGAAAATCTAAAGTTTATTAAATAGTTTATTTAAACTTTTGAATCGTATTCAAAACATTAACTACTTAATTAACCTTTAAGAAATGGTAGAATTAAGTCGATACTTAAATCTTACATTTTTGAAAACAACCTTTCCAAAATTTGATGTGGTCATTCTTATCCAACGCTTGAATTAATTGTCATCGATGATGTAATGATCATCTTGGATCGTATCCAATATATGACTAATTAGTTGAAACTATTTCAAATGATTTAATCATATCATGAGTTTCGCTTTCATTAATAATTAAAGTCTTGCAAAGATCTTGCATCAATTATGTAGTCTCCTTGTCTCTAACTACTATAACGGGTTGCTCGTGTCATTGCTTCTTTAAAAGGATTAAAATTACATAACCATATTCGAGAACGCTTTCAAAAGGTAATAGTCATAATTTGGTTTTACTAATCGAGAATAAAACATAAATATAAAGTTTGCTAAAACTACAACATAAAATGAAAATAAAAGAGTGTTGTTGTTGATACACGCAAAATCAAAAATGGTCTTTGGTTTATGATTTTGCTCCCACTAGTCAACTACTTCCAATTGACTTCAAGAATTATTAATTTCTTTAGTGGACAAGATCTCACTAAACTACCGCGACTTCGCTTTGGTGGTAATAAAATAGCCTAATAGGTAGACAACTCTTTGTCAATCGTATCTTATACGACTCTTGTTGTCCGACTAGTCAACTCTTTGACGATTTTTCATCTTATGAAATAGTCAAACTCTTGCCTCTAAAATCCAAACGACCCCGCTTTGGCTGGTGGCCAAGAGAATTCTTTGTCAAGTCATAACCCCAATATTCGTGAGATCTCATACGATCATATCTCGATAATGATGATATACCCGAGGTAGGTCAACCTCCTGCTTTGGTTGATGAGTTGGATCCGAATAAGGGTTCTTCGCCGTCATTATAATATGGGGAGGCAATTTCAACTTGATTCTTTTGAGGTGGAAGTATTTATGTAAATTAATTCACTTAATTAATTTTAATTATGGTCTCATCAAGTATATCTATCTCTATAGACATACATCCTACACATTCATCTAGATCGTGCCTAGTTATGCATCTATCGTGATCATATAAAATAAATACAAGCACAAAATAAATAAATACGTAAAGTAACCGGTATGATCATGGACTTTTCCCAAAGTGCGATTTCGAATACAAACCGATTTAAACCGCTGGTCACATTCTAATGGTAGTCAGATCCGCCAATAGGATCTTTAATGCGCCATCTCCAATGTGATCTTTATTCTTCTATCTTTGGTCTCCATCTTCTGCTCCATTCTTGTTCCATTTAATTCTATCTAATAAAATAAATACATCCGCTGCACACGGGGGAGCTAACAGGAATGTGATAAATGCAGAAAATAAACTAGGTCACGTTCTTCATAACGGCCTAGGACAATTTTTAAACCAAAAGAAAAATTAAATCATTCACATCTATCCTATCGGTCTAGTCCATGATCAATCTGGTCCATATAATTATATTATATCTACTATATCTAATCCATACAATAACATCTTATGAAAAAGATAAAATTAAAATTTAACTACTTGCGACTTAATTAATCAATTAACGTTTAATCTATTAAAAAAATTTATCCAATCAATTAACTAATTAACATTTAATTAATTAAATGATTTTAATCGAAATAAAATTAACGATTAATTTTAAACCGATTTCAATTTTAATTTTAATTAATTAGAACTATTCCAAAAATAAATCAAAATTAAAATTAGGTCTTTTTTGTTTCTTTCCTTTAGATTCATAATCAAAATGGATGCCTTTGGTTTCCAAAACCAAAAGACATCTCCCTTGGCCCTTTCCAAAATCAAAATTTTGAAAAGGGCTAGGCCTAGACTTTTTCCAAAATCAAAATTTTGGTTAATATGTCTGGCCACTTTTCAAATTCAAAATTTTGAAAGTGGCATAGGCCTAGGCATTTTTCCAAATCAAATATTTGGAAAGGGCCTAGACCTATTCCAAATAAAGTTTGGAAATGCCATTATTATTTTAATGTCATGTGGAATCACAATGGCCCAAACTATTTGAACCATTGATTAGCCACATGACACAACTAAACAAAAGAGGAATTACCAATCACAACTATGAACCATATTGAATCATAAAATACACAAAACAAAAGGAAAGGACCAAGCAACCGCCAGCCGACAGCCACAAAGCTGCCGCGGATGGTGGTGGTGCCGCCGCCAGATTGGCCGAGCACCACCCGATCTCCTTTTTTAATATTCTTTTCGTGGTATCGTTTACTGAACCAAAATCTTTCATCTTTTAATTACTTGATTCAAACGATAAAATTAACTACGCAAATTAACATGCTTATTGCTTAAGCTCAAGCTCGCTCGCTACCATCGTTAGAAATCTCACGCCGAACGCAATGAATTCAAAAATTTATTTCCTATCGACTCCAAGATCGACTTCGTTTAAGTAATAAACAAATAAACTAAAGACGGTGGTTACCTTGCTTGATCTAAAAGATCGGGCGCTTTGACCGCCTAAGGAGAGCCGCCAAGTGTTCGGCCTCTATCGGTGATCTACACGAATGTACCACTGGAATCCCATCATGGATTGCTACCTAAAAATTCGGTTGCTAGGCGACTTTTTTCTCTCTCAAAACTCTCTCTAAGAAGCTCTCTATTTTTCACAAAACTATTATCTCTTGGAATTATGTTGTACAAAAGAGCTTGACACACACACTATATTTATAGTGTATGTGTCGCCATCTATTAGAGTGGAGAGGAAGAAAATCTTTTACTAGTAAAATAAGGAAAATATATTTGATTGATTTATCTCATTAATATTCAATATCTTATATTAAATATTCCAATATATTGTCAATATCTTATATTGACTATATTTATCTTATTACCATAAATCAATTTACACTTCATGTGTATATATCACATATATATATATATATATATATATATAACACATATAAATATTTTAGTATCCAAATATTCAAACATGGTCAACTTGTATTTACGTGTGTCAAACAAACAAATTTGAGCCGTATATTTTAGATATATATATCAATATCTTCTATTAATATTTGGTAATACTATTAATTAAATTGCACAATCCAAGTGTATCTTAATACACTATTATATGCTCCCCATATGTATCAAAATACATATATTTAATTAATCAGCATAATTAATATCTTGTATTATATTTATTCATAATAAATAAATATCACCATATTAATTTACCACTGAAACTTTTATCTCGAGATAAACTTTCCTTATTTGGTTATCAACTATAACCGCATTTTAATCCGCTAGATGTTCTTATGTGTGTGACCCGATAGGCTTCGAATATGTTGGCCGTAGACACAAAGTGAAAATTACTTAAAATGCCCTTCATGCCTAACGATCATGGGATAGCGTCTAGCAATACACCGCGACCCCAATCATCGGAAGAGTCAAATGCAATGACTACTACCTTTCATGTGAAACAAGCTATCGTGTAACTTACAATCCTATCGTTGTAATAATATCCATACGGACGTACGTCGAGTGTCAAACATTAACGGCCGTATCTTATAATCTAGATATCATGCTCTCTCTCGAAGTAACTCATTTACTTCCACTTTGCAAAGATTCACGAGAGTAAGACATTCCGTATAAGAAGGCCCTTTCGGATATTCACCATACTGATAGGGTACGCGATTTCCAGACGACCGAACATGTGTACTCCACATGCTTCAGTATCATACCCAATCACTACCGCATGATCACCCCGTGGCTAGGGGAAAGCTCAATAATGTCAAAGCATGACAATCCACACCGTGATGCCATGTAGACTCCCGTCCTAAGGATAATTACACAACCGCCACATAGTGTGACACTTAACCGTGTAAGTGGGTCAGTCTAACGAACGCATTCTCTAATACACGTCCACGTACAGTCCAAGTGTCTCTACACTTCGATAGACGAGATCTATCCCTGCCCTTGAAGACAGAAGACATCTAATACATGCTATCATGTTCATACTATCAATGCCCTGTTTAATAGTACATCGCTTCTAGAGACATTTAAGTATCAAACTTATTAAAGTGATTAGTGATCTCATCAACCATAATCGCCTATCATGGTTTTCTACCACAGCTTTAATACTAAGGACGTTATCATATAACAATTCATAATTAGTTCTTTAGAAGAACAAATATATGACAACATAAAAACCATTTAATATATGTATAAACATAAAGAAATTGTAGAAATGATCCGACCCGATCGGATCCGGTCCAACCGATTGGGTTTAGGACACAATTTCATCGTGACTCGCCTCGGTATATCGTTATTATCAAAGCTCATGATCGTTATGAGATCTCATTAATACTTGGAGTTACGACTCGACTAAGAATCTCGCGGTGATTGGCCTATGTCAGGACCATTTGATTTTAGAGACATGAGGTTGGCTATCACATAGACGATGTGGATTATCAAAGAGTTGACTAGTCAAACCACTCGAAGTCGCGTTGGACGCGATTTGTAAGTTATACCTACCCGCTGAAATTGACCCGCTCGATCGCCCACGCCGGGGATCGAGTCAACTAAATGGGATTCTAGCCACTAAAGAATTAATTTAATTCTTGAAAGCCAAAGTGCAATTTTTAAGTTTTGTATACATGAACTTTTACTTATTCTATCGTTATATATTTGTTGTAGAATTTCGAACAAATTGAACCTTCATTTTATCATCGAAAACAAACATGACAAAACCAACTTTCTCGACTGGGAAAGAAACCTCAAAATCATTTTGAGGCGTGAAAAGATTGGCTATGTCTTGGTCGAACCCATACCGCAAAAGCCTGCAGAGGGTGCGGCTCTAGATGCTGTCGAGAAGTACAACAAACCGCTCGACAAGAGATCGATGCTACATATATAATGCTTGCTTCTATGACACCTGAACCGTAGAACCAGCATGTGTTTATGGATGCATACACGATCATTGGTCACCTAAAGGAGCTTTATGCTTCTCAGTCTCGCACTGAGAGGTATGAGGTCTCGAAGGCACTTTTCGGTTAAAAGATGGAAGCCGGGACTTCTGTGGGGTCGCACATGTTTAAGATGATCAGGTATATTAAGAGGCTTGAGAAGCTTGGCCACAAGTTGGAACGCGAGTTAAGTATTGACTTAATCTTGCAATCTCTACCTCATTCATACTCACAGTTTGTGATGAATTATCACATAAACAAGATAGATTGCTCCCTTGCAGAGTTATTGAACATGTTGAAAACTACTTGAGGCACTTTGTGCAAAGGGCAAGCAAGTGTTGCTCGACACTTCTTTAAAGGGAAAGAAAAGGTCTGCAATAAGACCAGAAGGCAAAGGCTCCACTTAAACCTGCACCGAAAATAGCCAAAGACAAGTCCGGGGATGCTTGCTTTCATTGCGGTGAGACTGGTCATTGGAGGCGAAACTGCAAGGCTTTCTTAAGCACGAAGAAAAGGCATACAGATGCTTCAACTTCAGGTATGTTTATGATTGAGATCAATATTGCTTCTTCTAAGTCTAACCACTGGGTATTAGATAATGGTTGTGGTTATCATATTTGCACGAATATGCAGGCACTAAGAAGGACTAGAGATCTCAAGAAATGGGAGGTGGACCATGATAAGTGGGAAAATTCATAGTTATTTTTGTAACTTTTTACCCCGTTTCTGATATCATTTTGAGCACTTTTATATCATTTCAAGTAATTAATTCCTTAGATTCATCCAAATATGTTAGTAGTAGCTATTATGTAAAATATCGTATTTTTATCGTGTTTTTATAAGTTTTGTATCGTTTAGTAACCGGAGTGTCGGGTCGGATTTACGCTTGGTATTTTGTGCTTTATTGTAGAAGTATAGGTTGACCAAGACCCCAGTAACGACATTTTGAAGTATAATCATATCTTATGGAAGCTATATGAGAGTGTCACTAAGTCAAGTGGTCAAGTGGCAAATCGATTCGATTTGGAGGAAATCGAGAAATATCTTCGACGAACAAATGGCCCATCAAAACGGCATTTTCTGAAGAAGTGTCCTTCATGAAAGTTGTAGATTTTCAACGAGCTTTCCAATGCCTCTTGAATCATGTCATTTGGAGGTCTAGTAACTCAAGATATGAATTTTAGAAGTTTTATTCAAATATATAAATTTATATCCATAAATTAGATGATCAAGGGGCTGAATGCAATGATGATTCCGGCCCTGTCCGCTCTCACCCGGCCCGGTCCGCCCAAGGAGTTTTTTCTATATAAAGGAGCATACAGAGAGCGAGATCGTTGCCCCTCTTCTTCCCAAATTCTTCTTCTTCTTTTCCCCTTCTTTAATTATGTTTTGGGGGCTATATATATATATATATATATATATATATATATATATATATATATATATATATATATATATGTCGTTATAATGTCGATGTAATAACTCGACTAATTATCGTTATAATATAGTTTCGTTTTAGTTCTTTCTTTCTTGTTTTCTTTCATTTTGTTATATATATATAAGTATCGAGAATCGGCAAATGATTGGATTAAGGTTTTAATTTGGTTTTAATAGAATTTCGGCATTGATGAAGGCTATTATGTAAAACTTCCCGCCGCTTAATCCATGACATTTTGACAGTAGTCCGATTACTTGTAATATCTATATATCTACATATATATATGAGTAGTAGCTAAACTTATTATAGTCGAATCATGTAAAATTTGGTGAAATCAACCCTTGGAAAATGAAATAGGAGTGTGTAGTGCTTTTTATTGTTATATCTCACATATTTCACGTCTTAGAACTTGTTATAACGGATTTGGGCTAGATTAGCTACCTAGGTCAAAAATCACACACATCATTCTTGAGAGTTGTTCAGAGAGAGTGGTGTGGGAAAAATGGTTCTAAGATCGGGAGGTAAAACATACCGGGTTTTAGGTCGTGAATTCAGCCCGCGCCATTGGTGTTTTATTATCAACATAGTAACTTGAATGTGGTAGTCTAGATTAGTGTAGTTTAGTGTTAGACCCGGGTTGAACTATGAAGTGCGGGTGGTTCTTGAGCCAACGATGATGTTGGACTTATTTCTTAGTTTTGATGATGAGTGCCATACTAGCCGTTATAGTGCAAAGGCAAAAGATGTCTAGATAAAATGTATAGGTTTATTAGAGTTTGATTCATAAATAGGTTTGATCAAACAAGCATCGTAGAAAAGGTCACGATTGCTTATCCATGATGGTCTAGTCGAAGAGGGTAGATAGGTCGATAGGCGGTCCGGAACTCTGCCAAGATCGAAGACGAAGGTCGAGGGTTCAAACTCAGATATGAAGGCTAAGGGATCAAACTTAGTATTTAATGTCAAGGATATGGAATCGTAATTTAGGCAAGTCCGTGATGACCTAAACCGATTGCATATGCCTTGTAATAGAAGGATCTAAGTTCCACAAGTTGGATGATGTTTGGAACTTGGTTATATTTAAAATGATGTAATCTAACTTCACAAATAAAAGTTAGATAAAGGAATCATTTGCATTATATCTCATGACAAAAATATGATGTTCAAAGCCAGATCGATTGGTATTACAAATGACCGATGAACACAGCGATATTTACCTCGATTAATTCAAGATTATTGGAAGAATGCGTGGATAAGATACCTAACTACCTCTCGACTTATCAAGCAAATCAAAGGTTGAGATTAAAAAGACGTTGAGATGATTTACATTCTTATCCATTGGATACAAGTCAAAGGGTGGATAGATCGCGATTGTCAAAAAGTAATCCTCGACAAAGGTCACCCCACGAATAGTGATGTAATGCATGCAAGTGAGATGGGACAAATACAAGGAACGGTCACATTTGAATTTCAAATGCAAGTCACATGCATTCCTACCTATAAATAGAAGACTTTCAACTCAACAAAAAAGACTATGAATTTTGGAATAAACTTCAAGTGATAACACTGAGTCAGAAACACCTCTTGAACTTCATCGAGCTTAAGGTCAGCGATCTAGTTATTTTCTTCAAGTGTATTCTCATTCTAGCCGCATCAAGCATACACACTTGAAGATCGCAAGTCGATTACATCATCCTAATCAAGTCCTCGAATCAATCATTTACTTGATTCAATCTTTATTTTATAAAGAACCTCGCTGAAGACAAGTGAAGCATCCATAGAATGTGAAAGATCGTTGGTTTGTGGTGGAGCTGGTGAAGAGGCAATTCTACCCTTCAAGGACCAGTGGAAGACTCAGGAGCAAAGCAATCCTACCTGCTCCCGCCAGTTTGTGAAGCCATAGTTATTGGTGAAGGACAAGCAACCTAGGATTCTTGTAACAGATAACTCAAAGATCACTAGTGAATTTCCTCCAACATCACAGAGAAGAGTGGACGCACAGATTACATCACCTGGAACCACTATAAAAATCTCTCTACTTACTTACTGCATTTACTTTCTGCACTTAGTTATTATTCATATCAACTGCCGAATCTAGAAACCGAAATCACACACATACACTTACTGAGTATCTAATACTTGGTAACATATTTAACAACAAGTAACAAGGCTTAATTTTGATATTATTCCATTTGCACAAATTGCCAGCAATCGAGCTGTCGGTGACCACTGCTTATCGCCAGGTTCACGAGGTCTCAAAGAACCATCAAGTATCGCAGGTGCGGGTTGCAATTTGTTAACTCCAAAGTTTTAAGTGTTAAGTTTATTCACCCCCCTCTAAACTTAACTAAAGCCTTTTCAAGGGACCAACAATTGGTATCGTGAGCAGCGGTGCTTATTGCTCAAGGAATCCTACTTGTTGTACTTGTGAAAATTCTTTAAAACTTTCTTTCAAGTTCTTGATTTTCAAGACTTGCATCATGGACAACACACGATGTATGCTAGAACTATGTTGATGTGCTCTCTTGTGATTTGATGAGTATAAACGTCGAATGCAGGCATATCTTGTCGCTACTCATGATGAGATGATGGATGTACTAAGCGATGAAGGACCACCTGAGATTACAAAGGCAAAATGATGGGTGGACAGGTGAGTACATTCCTAAACCAAAGAGAGAATGGAATGCAGAAGGCAGGAAAAAGAGCAAACCTCAACAACATTGCTATTGATATCATCTACGTAACCTTGGATAGCAATATGTACATGAAGGTCAAAGATTGCAAGACCGCAAAGGAACTTTGGGATAAGATTCACTTGTCTGTGAAGGCAATCGATGCAATAAAGAGAAGAACAAAATCGGTGTGGCGAGGAAAAAGATTTCAAAAGTTCAAGATGCTACCTAACGAAACCATTGAGCAAATGGAATCAAGATTCAATGCTATATGGATGAACTTACCTCACCGAGTGTAAGTTATTCAAAAGAGGAAGTTAACACCAAAATCTTGGAAGCTTTACCTGCAAGAGATGTTTGGAAAATGAAAGTGATTGCAATTGAAGAAATGAGAAAGTTGCATGAAGAAGATACCTTCAAATTGTTTTGAGATCTCAAGGCCTATGAATTTAGTAAGAAACTTGTACACGAGATCGAAAGGAAGAGCCAAAGACCATCGCCTTGGTCGCTTCACATCATGAAGAAACATCGAGGAGGACAGGATGATATCTTTGGATGAGATGCAAGAGCGATTGCCCAACCGAGCAAGAAAATCAAAATGATGAAGACCGGAAAGGCCCTACAAGAAATTTCACAAAGAGGCCTAACAAAGAAGGAAAGAAGAACCAAAGAAAGACAATGACTATCTATGCTTTCATTGCAAGAAACGCAGGACACTTGTGACTGATCGTCCCGAGTTGAGACGACAAGGCAAGGAACTCGATTATCTTTGCTTCAAATCGCAAGAAGCCTGGACATTTTAGACACGATTGTCGGACTCTATCAAGACCAAGAGTCATGAGAGAAGACATGGCAAGAAGGCTATGGTTCTTGAAGATGAATCGAGGATATGAAGTGGAATCTGAAAAGGAAATGAATCGGATGACCAAAGACCAAGTTCTTTGATATGGAGGATTATGCTTTGATGGCCAATATGGATGAAGCGAGGAGGTATACAACATCTGTATCTATAAACACTCTGCTTGGAAGTGATTGTGAATCAACTTGTGGTTCAAATCCTAGAAATTCGACAACAATGAGACTTTGGATGCCATCCTTAATCAAGCGAGGATAATACAATCTGCTTATGAGGTTGTGAAGGCTGAAAAAAGAAGCTCTTGAATTGGAAGTTGGAAGATTGAAAATTTGAATTAAGAGTTCTCAAAGGAAAGGAAAGGATGTTGGCGGAGAATCAAGATAAGTGCCAGCTGAATATCCAAAGCAAAGACTGAATCTGCTTTGAACCATCTTGTTCCTCAGTGCATACAAATCTGGAAAGCCCTGGTGATGAGAGAACAGGCTTGGATTTGGAACTCAAACAATCCAACAAGAGTGGATCGAGTGGAGTCACCGAACCCGCCTGCACTGGTCCTAAGTTTGTACCGCCTTCAGATCCAACTCCCGGTAAGGTTCTTTGAAGCGACAAAACCAAATGAGAATGCTTCAAGGAAGCAAAATCGAGAAGACTAAGAAGTCAACGACTCACGAT
This sequence comes from Gentiana macrophylla, assembly GCA_026214975.1. NCBI lineage: Eukaryota > Viridiplantae > Streptophyta > Magnoliopsida > Gentianales > Gentianaceae > Gentiana > Gentiana macrophylla. Next base: position 39,970,117 of record CM047806.1, on the reverse strand, counting down.
AAAAAGAGTAAATCTAAAAATAGATCTGTCAGTGCCTTTAAGCTGGCGATGATAGCAGACACCTACTAAGTCTCACGGACCACGGAAGGAAAAGAAAGCAGAGAAATATTCCAAGGATAAGAATCCTAAATCCAAAAATGTTGATCATTCAAGGATACTTATCTCGTGGGAAAGGTAAGTTTGTTCCTGCGATAATGATTGGAATATTCATGTATCTAATGCTAGAAAGCAATAAGTATAACCATACTACTAGGGTAAAACCTAGGCAATGGAATCGCAGAGGACTTACACAAGATCTCGTGAGACTCCATATTACGAGGAGTTGTTCCCAAAGCAGGCAAGACACCTATAGTTATGCAAATGTTTCTAACAACAAGAATCATTTCAAAGCAGCATTATGTACCAAAAGGCTGAAGAAAACATATGTGGTTCTACACAACCCTCTTTGTTAGAACGTATGGATGTGTGGAATACATGTATGAACCAAAGTATGAACCAAAGTATGACACATTTAGAGAAGACCTTATGGACACATACCAAGAGTCATGCTTGCCATGACCACTATGGTCCCAAGCAGGTTTAGGTACCTAAAATGCATTAACTTTGTTTGTAGTGGTGTCATCGGTACTTTGACAAATGGATGTTCCTGCAGACACGACAAAGAATAAGCATTGTTTAACAAACTTTGTGGCAAAAGATGGTCCAAGGTGAATTTTGGCAACAAAAATACACTGAGTTATACAAGAGGATATGGCACACTTATGATGTAAATGGACTTACAATCAAAAATGTTGCATATGTGGAAGGATCGACTACAACTTGTCGAACCTTTGATCGATTAGCGTGACTTGAGATACAAGGTCACTTTTGACAAAAACAATTGTATTGTCATTAGTGAAAGAGGTGATCAAGTTGTACTTTGATGGTGAAGGCAGAGAACATGTATGTTGTGGATTGGTCTACTGCAGTTCCAGAAACCTGCCTGATTGTGCATACCAAATCTGAACTCAATTGGTTATGGCACAAGAAGTTAAATCACTTGAATTTTGATGATATTAATCAGTTGGTGAAAAAGAAGTTAGTGGTTGGTTTACCTGAGATCACATTCAAGAAGGATGCTATCTGTGATGCATGTCAGCAAGGTAAACAGATAAAGTCAAGTTTCAAGTCAAAGACTAAACAATCAACTAACAGTGTTGGAGCTTATGCCACATGGATCTTTTTGGACCAATAACTCCAACAAGTGTGGGGAAAGAAATACACCTTAGTGGTTGTGGATGATTTTTCAAGATACACTTGGGTGATATTCATGAACAAGAAAAGTGAGACACTCAAAGCTTGCCTAATCTTTTGAAGAGATTACAAAATGAGAAAAGTTTAATGAGTCATAAAGATAAGATCGAATCGAGGTCATGAATTTCTCAACAAAGTTATAAGAGAATATTGTGAATGGAATGGTGTATTACATCAACTTGTCATTCTTTGGTACACCTCAAAGCAAAATGGGAGTTCTTTGAGAAAGAAGCAGAACATTGAAGGAAGCGGGAAGAACAATGATTTGTGAAGCATTGCTACATGAAGATATCAATGAAAGCAGAAATGATTGTCTGACATGCTATACACAAAAATAGAACATCGATGAAACAAGAAGTGCTTTGAAGACACCTTATGAGGTTTGGAATGGAAGAAAACCTAAAATATCCTATTTCCATCCATTTGGAAGTAAATGTTTTATTCTAAATCACAAAATTCATTTGAAGACATTCCAGCCAAAATCGAGATGAAAGGCATATTCTTGGGATATTCTTCGATCGGTGAGCATTGAGTAATTGAACAAGAGGTCACTAAAACATGAAGAAATAATCCATGTTGTGTTTGATGAACCTAAGTTTCTTGGAATGGAAGATGAAGATCATGAACTCGCTGAGAATCAATAAGTCAGCGATCATTGTATTGAAGTTTTGGAAAGATTCAATGACTTGAAAGTCTACGAGCACGCCTGCTGAACACCTGTGATAATATTATGCGATGCAACAAGGCGATGCGAGTACAAGGATCTGCTTGAACCCACGTAGAAGAAGCTCAATGAGACCACATTTGAAGATGAGGTTCACGAAAATCAAAATAACCAAAATCCACAATGGTTAAGGAATCACCTGCTTGAACAAGTTATTGGCAATATGTCTGACAAGGTGTGAGGACTAGAAGACAATGGAAGCTATGTTTACTTGTTTTCTATCTCAAATGGAACCTAAAGTTGTTGAAGAAGCAATTTGAGATCCAGATTGGATAATTGCTATGCAAGAAGAATTAAATGAATTTGAAAAATCAAGTTTGGACACTAGTTGTGAGCCAAGTCATGCAAATATCATTGGTACTAAGTGGGTATACATAAATAAACTTGATGAATCCGCAGTACTATTGTAAGAAATAAGGCCGGACTAATTTGCAAAGGCTATTCTCAAGCGAAGGAATAGATTTTGATGAAACATATGCACTGTTGCAAGATTGGAAGCTATCGGACTATTCTTGGCACATCTTTGCATATAAGAACTTCAAAGTATATCAAATGGATGTCAAGAGTGCATTTTTGAATGGTATCACCAGAGGAGGAAGTGTATGTTCAAGCAACCTCCTGGATTTGAAGTTAAAGATCAAGAAGATAAAGTGTATAGACTCAACAAAGCACTTTATGGATTGAAACAAGCACCAAGAGCATGGTATGAGACTATCTCAATTCTTGGTGGACAATGGTTTTACAAAGGCACCATTGACAAGACTCTTTTGAATCATGGAGTGAAAGCGACACCTGTGGTGCAAATTTATGTGGATGACATAATATTTGGTTATGAAAATGATTTACTTTAATGAAAAGTTTGCAAATCTAATGAAGAGCAAATTCCAAATGAGTATGATGGGAGAAATGAATTACTTTTTGGGATTGCAAGTTAACAGATGAAAGATGGAATCTCCGTTCATCAAACCAAGTATACCAAGAGTTCTTTGAAGAAATTTGGTATGGAAACGACCTAAAAATTCAACTCCTATGAGTACAAATATTAGTTTGGATGAAGATAAAGAAGGCAAAGATGTTGATCGGACCCTTGGCACGGAAGGATGATGGCGATGCTGTTGTACCTCATTGCCAGTGAGACTGATATATCCTTTCTTGTGGAGTGTTTTGTGCAAGATTTCAATCTAAACCTAAAGAAAGTCATTTAGGTGCGATTAAGAGAATTCTCAAGTATCTTAAAGAGACTGCAGGAGTAGGGATAGCAGTATTCCAAGGAAGGAAGCTTCAAAGTAATATCCTACTCAGATTCTGATTATCTTGGTTGCAAGATTGATAGAAAAAGCACCTCGGGAACTTTGTTAGTTAATGGGAAATGGCTGGTCTCTGGTTAATTGAAAGCAAAATTCTATTCCAACTTCCAACTGTGGTGATACATTCTTCTTTGGAAACTCACTGTGCACAAGTACTATGGCTAAGACAACAATTGAGGATTATGGAATTGAAGAAGAAATTCCAAT
>CM047806.1:39828456-39966486 GCA_026214975.1 Gentiana macrophylla | reverse complement strand
CCCCAGACGCAAGAATCTGCATCAATCGGCATTTTCTTGATCATGGAATAAGCTTCTTTAAGCTTTCCTGCACGACCAAGTAAGCTCACCATACATGCATAATGCTCCATCATGGGTTCAATTCCATAATCTGTAGACATGCTGTTGAAGTAATTTCTCCCAATATCTACAAGACTACCTTGGCTACATGCAGAAAGAAGACTCAGTAAAACTGACACAATCTGGTTTTTGGCCCCTACTCTGCATCATGTGAAATGTATTAATAGCTTCCTTAGCCATTCCATGCATCCCATATGCACCAATCATTGCATTCCAACAAGCCAAATTAGGCAGAGGCAACTTTTCTAAACAGCGCTTTGCTGCTACTATCCTTCCACAGTTGGAGTACATATCAATAAGAGCACTACCCACGTAAACGTCACCACCATATCCCCTTCTAAGAGAGAAGCCATGAACTGATTTCCCATGTGCTAATGCAGTAATATTTGCGCAAGCTGGAAGCACACAAGCAAGTGTTAATGAATTAGGTTTCACACCAGCTCTATGCATCTCCTCGAAAAATTTCAAAGCCTGGAGATCTTTGCCGTTTTGCGAGCAGCAAGCTAGTATAGAGGTCCATGAAACAACATTTAATTCAATCTTTTGGACCTGGAATTTTCTAAAACTTCTCAACGCCTCATCAATCATTCCGTTTCGTGAAAGCCCAGCAATTAAAGCATTGCAAGAACATACATCTATGTGATCCATGGATTCAAACACTCGTAACATCTCTAAAGGGACCCGACACTTTCCATACATGTCCAAAAGTGAGCTTGAAATAGAGTTATCTGATTCAACTCCCAGCTTGATCCCATAACAGTGAACCTGAATCCCCACGCTCACATTCTCCAAGTCCCCAACTGCAGCAAGAACACTAGAAACACTGATTTCATCACCCTTTATGCCGTTCAAATGCATTCTCTGAAACATCAGTATTGCCTCTGAAAAATGGCTACTCTGATTAAACCCAGAAATCATGCCATTCCAAGAAACCAGGTTAGGTTCAACACCCATCCGATCAAACACCTTATGTGCATTCCCCACATCACCTTTCTTAGCATACCCAGAGGCCAATGCACTCCAAGAAATCACATCCGGTTCAGTAATTTCATCGATTACCTTATGGGCTTCTTCCAATCCATTGCATTTCACGTACATATGAACCAAGGAAGACTTAACGAATGAATCAACCACAAGCCCTGAGGCTAAACAAAACCCGTGAACTTGTCGACCCAATGCCAGAGATGATAACCCAGAACAGGCCTTGAGGGCGCTAGGGAGGATACGAGTATCAGGGAAAAGTCCCAAGTCAAGCATTTTAGCCAACAGCTTGAGGACGCGGCTAAATTCATTAAATTTGGAGGAAGCATTAATAAGGGTGCTGAATGAGAAGAAACCTGGATCAGGAAGCGAGCTAAGGAGAAAGAATGCATCGGAAAAACGTTGGTGATTGGCGTATAAGGAGAGGAGACTGGTGGTTAAATCGGTGTGTTTTATGAAGCCTGCTTTGAGGATGTAGGCGTGAGCTTGATCTGTTTGAGAGAGAGTCGCGGTGAACGGATTAAGTAGACGGGTTAGCCTGGAAATCTGTTGGCTGTAGTTATCAAAGAGCAGCAGCGCTGGAGCTTGCCGGCTCATCTGCCGGCCGCCGTCACGATAAAAACCTAAAAATACTGTAGTCCATGTACTTGCAACTAAAGTAAGGTATAGTTGATTGGCGGCAATTTTTTTCCTCAAATTCAGAGTTCAGTACGGCGCAGTAGGTCAGAGCTGTAAAAGTCGTATAATTCGAGATAAAGAAAGATTTTTAAATATGACGCCTTAAAAGAGAATCGAATCCCAGGTGGCCTCGCCAGACATTCTCATCTCATTTACCATTTAAGCAAGGACGGAGATGTGTATAAATTGAGAAATTTAAGTTCTCACCCAAAAAAATAATACACTAAAATTATGTATTCTAATCGAATCCATAAAATATTCTTAATCCAAACCCACCCGACTAACTCGATATACCCATCCCGATTTAAAATCCTAATTCCTGCTTCTTTGATTTAAGCAAACTACTAGGATTTGTTATGGCGTAGGTTTCGGAAAAGCTATAGTCCCCGAAAATGTTAACAGAAAAAACCCCGAAAATTGATCCTGTCCATCCAGTGTTTTATTTAAAAACAATAAAAAAAAAAAATAGAAAAGAACATCTGAGGGTGAATGATGTGTTTTCGGATATTTTTCGGGAGTTTTATTCTGGGAGTGTAGCTCTATCCTAGGTTTCCAGCTTACATTAATCCTAGTTGGTTCAACACCATCAGAAAATTAAAGACTGCCTAATTTGAACGCATCTAATTGTTTTTGGTGTTACTCGGTGTATTGCATGTTTTGTGAATTCAAAAAACGCTGTAATATTGATTCTTCACATATAGTATTCATGAAATTATAAATTCAATGCCCCAAAACTGTTTGATGTTTGGTTTGATCAAGTTGTTGGTCTTTAGGGCCGGAGAATATACAAATGTTATATCGACTCATTTTCTATTCAACATGATCTTTTATGTTAATGAGTGTGCTGGTTGCCAGGCAATGGCATGTTTGTATTATACATGAATGTTTGTTCTTAATAATCGAACCATACATCAACCATTTTTGGTATGTTCTATCTTTTTTTTATTTTTTTTTTTTTTTTTTTTTGAGGAAGGTATGTTCTATCTTTTTAAGTGTTTGTTTATTGGAAAAATTAATTTATAGTCCATTTTCACTCATATTCTTCAGTAGGTTTGAGAACTCTTTTAATTGGAAAGAGATAATTGAGCTTGATTATGAATTTGAACATTGGCGTCCTCCTACGAGGCGGCTAGCTCGCTTTGATTGGTAGAGCAGCTTTACTACGTAAAGTTGCTAGCAATGTTGAGAGCGACCTTAGCATAGTAGGTGCCTCAGAATAGACGATAAGCTCGCAGCAGGAGTGCTAGAAGCTATAGAGCCTTTAAGAATGGTATTGGTATTAAAGTATGGGTTTTGACCGGTGACAAGCAAGAAACCGCTTATTTCCATTGGCTTTTCCTCAAAGCTATTAACTTGACCAGATGACCCAGATTGTAATAAATAATAAGTCGAGGATTCATGCAGAATGAGCTTTGAAGATGCCTTAATCAGGACCACGGCGGTGTCGTTGCTCCGGGAACTAGTTCTGACGCTAAGTGAATAATATGCCGAAGGGAAGCAAGATGAATCAGCAAAACAACAACAACTGGAGCTTAATTCGAAAATTGAGGATTATATCCCCAAGGACAGGGGGAATAAATCATTTTGGGTAAGAGGGATCGACGTGCTTGGATATTCTCTCAATTCTTTCCATTTGGCAATTTGAATTTCGAGAACACCAAAAAAACAAACATGACTGTTTTAGAGACTGAATCATCTTCTATTGAGACGAAAATCGCTCGAAAACCCATATTTGTTCAAGTTGTTACTCCAGAAGCTAATAAAATGGATAGTAAAGCAGAGGTTAATAAGCAAGAAAGCTCTGATTCAGGTTACTATTTGGATGAATGTGTTGAAAAAGGCGAATCGGATACGTATTTCGAAGGATTTTTCAAGAATGCAGCTGTTTATGAAGCCAAGAACAAGTGGCCTAATGTGATTGAACCCAAGAACAAGAAGAGGCCTAAAAGAAATGATCCTAAAGAAAAGGTAGTATCGAAACATGCTCTGAAAAGAAGTAAATATGAGTGCTTGAACTGTAAAAATACATTCAGTTCATATCAAGGACTTGGGGGACATATACCTTGCAAGAAAAAACCGAAAGGATAGTCCTTTTGAGCCTGGACATCACGTTCTAATATCTAATCATCGATACTATGTATCGATGTCGATCTTTGATATCATCACATTCGACATCACATCGATATCAGGTGCCTTATATGACATCTTATTAGTGATATTATATGCCTTATATGAGCAAGATATGATATTGTGTCCCTTGAATTAAGCCTTAAATGAGCCTTAAATGAGCCAGATATGTGTGCCTTGAAGTAATCACTTGAATTAAACCTTAAATGAGCCTGATAAGGTTTACTGATATTGTGTACTGATACTGTGTTAGTGTAAACGCTGCAATTAAATTCGGCTTTCAAATACTACGTTGAAAATGTATCAAATGAGGTCTCAAAATGAAGATAAAAAAATATGAACTTTGGTGAAACAATTTTGATGATCGGTGTTCTAAATCAAAAGTTACGGTCGTTTATAAGAAAAACGCTCGATTAATGCAATTATTTTTTCGGCTTTCAAAATTTACGTCGGAAGGGTATCGTATTGGGCTCAAATTAAAGAGGAAAAAAAAAGAATTTTGGTGAAAAAATTTCGATGATCGGAGTTATTAATCAAAAGTTACGGATGTTTGAAAAAAAAACAAACAAACAAACTCAATGTTTGAATCGGTGAAAGATGAATGATATGCATATGCGCGCGTCCCTGTTATTAACGGGGTATTTTTGTGCGTCTGAAATTATTTGTCATTTTTGCAACTAAAAAAATGAGAGTGTCATATTTATTAATTTTATAATTGTTTTTGTCATTTTCCCTCAATCTCTCTTGTTTATTTTGGTTCTGCATTTGACCAAATATACTAATATGCTACGGAAAAACTACTATGAATTGAGTCGGAGATTCTCACTAGATTCATCTTCTCTTTCAAGCAATCTGCCTGGAAGCTTGAATCTTAATCTTTCTTTTAGCAATTCTCGCGATTTTTACTTCAAATTCTCGCTTGGGACGCTTCGCAACCATAAAGACAGCCTTTGGCCCATCCGGTTACCTATTTTGTGGTTTTGCAGGCGCCATGGAACCATCAAACTCAAGCATTCCCATGCCGGAGGTATCAACTTATAAAGGGGAATTGGCGATTAAGTTTCCTCAGGAGCTAATTGATCATTTAGTAAAACCTTTTTGCTATGCGTTGGTGGGTGTGTTCTCGCAAGGTAGACCCTCGATGGAATCAATTAGGAAATTCATGTCCGTCAGGGGCGGAACTAAAGCTTAGGTGGGGTGGTCTCAAGCCCCCCCAAAAAAAAACTAGTAAGAATATGTTTGTAGTACCCCATAATAAAGACCAAACTGATAACCAAGACCACCCCATAATAACCAAGACCACCACATAATAAATTCCTGGTTCCGCCACTGATGTCCGTTCAAAATTTTGGTGAACATTTTAGCTTTTGGACAGTAAGCATGTTTTAATCAATTTCACTAGGAAGCGTGACTATATTCATTCATACTCAAAAGGCATTTGGCAAGTTACTAGTAAACCGATGAGAATTCTGAAATAGACCCCTAATTTTCGGGTGGATGTTGAATCTTTGATTGTTTCGATTTGGTTGTCTTTTTCTGAAATTGCCAGCACACTTAATGAATTCAGATAGTCTTTATACGATTGTTTCATCTTATGGTGTGTCGTGTCGTGTAGATGCATCTACTTTAAACCAGTTAAAGGATAAGAGTATTTTATGTAAGGGTATTTATGGTAATACACTAGTGGTCCATGTTATGTATTGTGATGAGGTGTCTAGAATCTTTCTCTAGATTTTATGTAACTACCTTATGCTGATGTGTACAAGAATATGGCTGATATATATGAGCCAAGGTACAATCTGTAAAAGAAATGAAGAACATTTTATTATTCTAAGTTCTATACACTTTTTTTCTTGGTATCAGAGCCTTAATGGCCGGCACCACAGCACCGCCGGACACGACGGTGGCTCCACCGTCTGTCACAACAGAACCACCGTCTGGCACTCCACCTACCTCTGCTGCAGCTACTTCGTCACTCAACACTGTCACTATTACTTCATCTCCATCTTTGTCCACTATCATCACTGGAACGACTACCATCCCATTTGGGAGCTTTCCAATCTTCTCTGATATTCTTACATCTTCTTACAGACCACCCATTTCCCAGTTTTACTCAAATTTTCCCCTAGTTCCTTTAATCCTGAATGCTTCACCGATTAATCACTCCAACTTTTCTTCCTTCGCAAATCCTCCATCTACAAACACTTTTCTTGGAGGCAGTCTGAATCAAACATGCAATGTAAAGCTGGATCGAGCAAATTACCTTCTGTGGAGATCCATTATTCTTCCCATCATCCGAGGACACCATCTGGAAAGATTTATACAAGGTACAAGCTCACCACCAGCTCGAATGATTCCCTCACTGGAAAATCCTCTTGGGGCTATCCAAACCAAATTTTATGATACGGGTTATCACGTGTGGAAAAATTCATCGTTATTTTTATAACTTTTGACCCCATTTTCGACATCATTTTGAGCACTTTTATATCAATTAAAGTCATTAATTCCTAAGTTTCATAAAAATATATAAGTCGTGACTATTTTATAAAATATCGTGTTTTTATAAGTTTTTATTAGTTTTGTACCTGGGTTTAGTAATAGGAGTATAAATGTCAGATTTACGTTTGGTATTTTGGTGGTTTATTGCGTAATTATAGGTTGACCAAAATCCCGAGTAATGACACGTTTTGAGGCCTAAAAGAGGTATTTTTAGGGATATAAGAGTGTGCCACTAACTTAAGTGGTCAAGTGGTTTCAGAGTGGTTAGTGGTACCACTAACGAATTATATCTTCGACGAACAAATGGCTCATTAAAAATGCATTTTCTGAAGAAGAGTCCTTCATGAAAGTTGTATATCTTTGAAAGAGCTTTCCAACGCATTTTGAATCACGTCAATCGGAGGTCTACAACTCAAGATATGAATTTTTCAAGTTTTCACTAAAATCGATGTTTTTATAGATCCGGATCGATCCGCCCTTTCCCGGATCGATCCGGCTTAACTGAAAGTCGACATAATGATGATTTTGCACATGGGTCTGCAGAGGATAAGCTTGGGATAATATATTTTATTCCCGGATCGATCCGGCCCTTTCCCGGATCGATCCGGCTTTGAGTACTTTGTCTATAAATAGAGCAATTCTCAGCAGCTTTCGATTGCCCCTTCTTCCCCCATCCCTTCTTCATCTTTTCCCTTCATTTTTCTTTCATTTTGGGGCCTATATATATATCTATAGAGATATATATATATATATAGTTGTAATGTCGTTATAATGTCGATGTAATAACTCGACTAATTATCATTATAATACAGTTTCCGTTTTTCGTTCTTTCTTTCTTGTTTTTCTTTCATTTTGTTATATATATATATATATATATATATATATATATATATATATACATATAAGTATCGAGAATCGGCAAATGATTGGATTAAGGTTTTAATTTGGTTTTAATAGAATTCGGCATTGATGTAAGGCTATTATGTAAAACTTCCCGCCTGCTTAATCCATGACATTTTGACAGAGTCTGATTACTTGTAATATCTATATATCTACATATATATATGAGTAGCTAAACTTATTATAGTCGAATCATGTAAAATTTGGTGAAATCAACCCTTGGAAAATGAAATAGGGAGTGTGTAGTGCTTTTTATTGTTATATCTCACATATTGCACGTCTTAGAACTTGTTATAACGGATTTGGGCTAGATTGACAACCTAGGTCAAAAATCACACACATCACTCTTGAGAGTTGTTCAAAGAGAGTGGTGTGGGAAAAAGGGTTCTAAGATCGGGAGGTAAAACATACCGGGTTTTAGGTCGTGAATTCAGCCAGCGCCATCGATGTATTTTTATCAACGTAATAACTTGAATGTGGTAGTTTAGATTAGTGTAATTTAGTGTTAGACCCGGGGTTGAACTATGAAGTGCCGGGTGGTTCTTGAGCCAACGATGACAAGTTGTTTCACGGAGTCTTTCAGGCGAGACCATGGATTAGGTAAAGCTTCGTTTATCGCTTTGACACATTCTCGTTAAGATGTTCGGTGTAGTACATTGGTGAGTATCGGGGTAGTAACGCGTCGACCGAGTAATTTCGGACTTGTTTTTTTACGAGGTTTTTACGCAGAAAGCAGAGCGTCTCACAAAGACTCAATCATGTTAGATTAATCGGTTTTCTAAAGGGAGAATTAGTTAACCTCACATAGGATGTTGAAGGAGAGTTGTTGATTTTAGCATCGAACTAGGAGCACGCACCCGTGAGATTGAATGTGAGAGTTCATTTGTTATAATGCACACTTCCGCTTTTGTCTATCCGTGGGGTTGAAATTAACTATTTTGATCATGGTTCGGCTATGTCTTTTAATCTTGTTAGTTAAACTTTACTTTTTGCATTAGTATAATAATCTCCACCACAACTTTGATCGCCTAGACTAAGAACCACGTTCGCTTTGGTACTCACAACCACATTTCCCTTGGGATCGACCTCGTACTCCTGTAGCTATTCTAACAATCGACCCGGTACTCTGCTGGTTAGAGAGTTGGTTTACCCACGGTTACGAGTCCTTTATAAATTGTATTTTTGAAGGGGTAAATTTAAGCTCATCAGTTACCACTGATCAACTTCTCATGGGATGGCTCATGAGTTCAATGACCGAACAAGTTCTTGTTGAACTTATGGGTGCTTCCACGTCTAATGAGGTCTGGAACATTTTGGAGGTCCAATTCAACAACAGATCTGAAGCTAGGATGCTAGAGTACAATGAGGCTCTCACCAAAACTGAAAAAAGGAGCAAGATCGATGACAGATTATATTGCCTTGATGAAATCTTACTCTGATGGCCTTAATGCAGCTGGATATCCCATCTCCAAGTCAGAACTCATTTTAGCTACTCTTGGAGGACTTGGAAAAGATTATGAATTTGCCATTGTTAACATTACTTGAAGAATTGGAAGTTTATCCTGGCAAGAAGTCCAATCACAACTCATCACTCATGAACGCCTTATAGCTCGTTTCAATCCCTCTCAAGCTATGGATGTGAACAACACTTCTGCAAATTTGGTTGCTGGTAGAGGTAATTTCAGATCTAACACCAGACCTCCTTCACCTGATGCTAATAGAGGAAGAGGATACAGGGGCAATAGAGGTCGTGGTAGGAACAACAGGGGTGGTTAGAACAACAATAGATGAGGTTATCAAGGAGGAAATAGTGGAGGCCCTAGACCAACCTGTCAAGTGTGCAACAAAGTTGGTCATATTGCCGTGGACTGTTATTACAGGTACAATTAGAACTATGGAAGCTCTAATACTGGACCTAGACCTAATACTAGACAGAGCTTCAACAATCAACCATCTGCTTATTTTGTTTCACCTGAAAGTGTGAGTGATGGCGAAATTTGGTATCTTTGATAGTGGAGCTATCAATCATGTCATCTTGATTTGATAAAACTTTACAACTGAGTCAGAGGTATGAAGGGTCTGACAATCTAACTGTTGGTAATGGTGAGTCCTTGTCTATTCAAAACATTGGTCACTCTGTCATACCTACTAAACCTACAAACTTAAACTTGAAAAGTATTTTACACGTTCCTTATATTGCAAAAAATCTGCTAAGTGTTTCTAAACTTATTAGTGATAATGATGTTTTTTATGGAAATACACTCTGACTTTTGTGTTGTGAAGGACAACCCTACAGGGATTCCTCTGCTGGAAGGAACAATTAAGGATGGATTATATCAGCTGCACCACCCAAGTAACCTGTCCAAGAAATTCCTTCAATCCAAAGTGTCTGATCTTAGGTCTGAGTCTATTTTGAAGTCCACTGGTTGTAATAAATTCAGTTGTTTAGCCGAGTCTGTTTCTGATTCTGTTTCCAATCCTGTTAAGTCTAGTAACATTGCCAATTTGTGGCACAGAAGGCTAGGACATCCTTCCTTCAATGTCTTGAAGTCTGTATTGAAAGATTGTAATGTTGTAGTTAATAAAAAATTTGATTTCTGTGAAGCCTGCCCATATGGCAAACTCCATGCCCTTCCTTATTCTCAGTCTTTATCTGAATCTCATTCCTTGTTTGATATTATTCATACTGATCTTTGGGGACCTGTCCCAGTCACTTCTACTAATGGTTATCAATATTATATCAGTTTTGTGGATGACCTGTCTATATTTGTGTGGATATATCCTCTCATAAATAAATCTGATGCTCTTAAAACTTTTGTGCAATTTAAAGCCTTAGTAGAAAAACAGTTTTGTACCAATATCAAATGTGTTCAATTTGATTGGGGAGGTGAATTTAGAAGCTTTGAAACCTACCTAAAAGACCAAGGTGTTGTGTTTAGGCATTCATGTCCTTATGCTCATGGACAAAATGGTAAAGTAGAGAGGAAGCATAGGCATGTTGTAGAAGTTGGATTAACCTTTCTTGCTCAAGCTAATATGCCCTTCAAATATTGGTGGGAGAGTTTTCAATATGCTGCCTTTGTTATAAACAGACTTCACACTCATTTCCTTAAGTACAAGTCACCATATGAGTGTCTCTATAAGTCTAAACCTGATTTAAAACTGATCAAAGTTTTTGGTAGTAGTTGCTATCCCTACCTAAGGCCCCTCCAGAAACAGAAGTTTCATTTTCATACTAAGAAGTGTGTGTTAGTGTAATGCCCGAAAGACAATTTTGTAATTGTTTTATTCAATAAATGAAATTATATTATTATTCATATTTATTATTCTCATATTCACCGTATGTCAATAGTATTTACACTACAGAAAACCCTAAAGTATATCGTTTATGTAATCACTTAAGTCAATGTATGAGATATACACGGGAGGATTGAGTTAGTGAAGATGTACTTAAAATACAATTAGCCCGTAGTGAAGTTAATCGAGAGTATCGGGTCTCTCCTTTAACGTGCTATTAATGCACCCAGAACATAATAGGTGAGATTGTCTTATCCGGACTTTCGGTTAAGAGAACCTAGTGGAGCATTTATATATGATAGATATATCATATAGGACTGGACCGATTTGATTAGAGTTCACGATATAATTCCGTAATCGAGAAGTCTTATCGAATCAATCGATGATCATATTTATGGATATATCTTAATCCTGAGGTGATCACAGTCAACTACTTGAATCAGTAAGAGGTTTGACTTGACGGTTAAGGATTACACCGAGTCGTGATCCGAATTACCCCATCTTGGCATTGTCTTTGGATTGAGTGAGTAGTACGTGTTATCACAGATACGAAATCCATTCCTTCCATTTATGAAGTAGATAGACCGATTCATTTATTTGTTAATCCTAGAAAGCGATCGATCCATGGAGTTCATATTACAATCGATTAGCTACCAAAGTGAGTTGTATGAATTAATTGATCACTTAGGGGTTAATGGTAAATAAGGATAAGAGGTTCTAAAAAGGGTTAACGGTAACTTCCCGATTTAGAATGAGCGATCTATGGAGGATTAATCCATATGTAATGATTATATCAATGGACGCTTATTATCATTCTCGTGAGGAGATAAATATAATCTCATAATCGGAGGAGTGCGATCACGGGATTATGGTGGCATATTCTGTGATTGATTTATCGAATATAATTATTACATTCGTAAGATAATTATTTATTTGATTTATCGGAGCCGCTGATTATTAGTCCATGGTCCCCGACGTGCCTCCAATATAGCATAGCTATTCTCGAACATCGAATCCTAATAATATTAATTTAGTTCTTATTAGAATTTAATTAACGATATGTGAATTAATTATTTAGTGAACTATTAAATTAGTTAATTTAAATAATTAAATATGTGAAAAATGCATTTTTCATAATCTTGGCCCAAATGGTGTGTATGGCCGAAATATATTGTGACTAGGTCACAAGAGACAAATTTCGCCCAAGGCATGCTTAGTCAACAAGAAATTAGTTTTCTTGTGAATTAATAAGATATGTGCACAAAATATTTATTGGATAAATATTTATGGTAAGAAATAAAGATAAAGATTATTCTAGATTTGTTCTAGAATATTTCTAGGATTATCTTTTATTTAATAGGATTATTATAATTGATTTTGTATTAATTATTAAATCCTTGGAGGTCAAGGATTACTCTCCTATATAAAGAGAGTTCTCCCCAGCCTTACACACTATCATAAAATTCGATTTTCACCTCTTACAGAGGAGAAGGAAAATTTCGGCCAAGGGGTATAAGGAGGAAAATCTTGGAGGTTTTTCCGGGTAGCATATCGGGAGGATTCGAGACGATGATTTCCTTCCACCGGGAGTTGCTTGTATCACATGTACGGAAGATCGTGGTGCTCTTCACACCATCCTTTGTTCTTTCTAATTGCGGTTCTTCTACTTGGATTTTGAGATCCAAGAGGTATGTTCTACAACCCCCTTGTAGAGTAGATCTAGTTATTTTATTACGTGTAAATTATAGATCTAGATCTTTAAATCGCTTCCGTTGCGGATGGTATTACTAACAGTGTGTGTTCTTTGGTACAATCCCCTCACACAAGGGCTATCTATGCCTTGAATCCTCTGGTAGAGTTTATGTGTCTAGGGATGTCATATTTAATGAACATGAGTTTCCCTACAAGTCTCTGTTTGAGTGTGAATCCAAGACCAGTTCTTCATCTGTTAATTCCAGTCCTAGTCCTGAGTACATTCCTGTCCACCTGCCACATAGAAATGATGCTGCTGATATAATCCATTCAAGCACTCCAGACACCATCAAAGGATCCACTGACTCCTCTTTCCAATCACAAAGTGCCCATAGCTTGGCACCAAACTCCAATCAAACTCAATCCTCTCAACCTGACTCTCCTTTACTTCTTACACCAGCATCACCACAGAACAACCACTTCACACACACACACCACCTGATTTTCTTCACTACTCCTCACCACAGTCCAATCACCTACACACACAAACACACCATCCCATACATCCTCTACACATTCCTGCCAAAACACAGGCTCTTCCTCACACAATTCATTATCATCTCAGCCACACAGCTTAGCCTTTCCATCTCATACTACAACATCCACACAACCATCTCACACCACTAATGCTCCTCCCATGCAAACCAGGAGCAAAACTAGAATCACTAAACCCAAAACCTTTTCATACCTTGCTATCAAGGACTCTCTTTGTTTGTCCAATGAACCCACCAGAGTGTCGATGCCATCTCCCACCTCAGTGGTTAGCTACAATGAAGGAGGAATATTAAGCACTAAAAAGGAATCACACTTGGGACTTAGTTCCAGCTAGTCCTCATCATTATTTGATAGACAACAAATGGATTTTTAAACTGAAATTGAATCCTGATGGCTCCATTCTGAAGCACAAATCCAGACTGGTTGCAAAGGGACTTGACTATGAAGATACTTTCATTCCTGTTGTTAAAGCTGCTACCATTAGAGTTGTCCTAGATGCTGTTGTCACCCTTAACTGGAATATCCACCAGATTGACATCAACAATGCCTTCCTCAATGGCACCCTCTATGAAGATGTGTTTATGCCTCAACATGAAGGTTTTGTAGACCCTTCTAAACCTGGATATATCTTCCATTTAAGGAAGGCCCTCTATGGTCTCAAACAAGCCCCTATGGCTTGGTTTGAAGAGCTCAGACAATAGCTAATAAGGTGGGGATTTAAACAAGCCAAATCAGACACCTCCCTGTTTGTTCTAAAAAAGCTCCATTCAGTATGCCTTGGTGTATGTAGATGATATACTAATCACATGGAACAATAATTCACTAATCAGGCAATTCATTACTAACTTGAATTCAAGGTTTGCACTCAAAGACCTTGGTAAATTAAGTCATTTTCTAGGACTGCAAGCCTACAGGGATGACAGTGGTTTGTATCTGCACCAAACTCACTATGCCTCACAACTGATCAATAAAGTTCAGATGCAACACCTGAAACCAGTTCCAACTCCTATGGTGACTGGTATTTACCTCTATGATGAAGAGTTTGAATTTCTAGATCATCCCACAATGTTCAGAAGCATACTGGGAGCACTACAATATTTAACCTATACTAGACCTGATCTATCATTTGCTGTAAATCAACTTAGTCAGTTTATGCAGGCTCCTAGACTTGTTCACTGGAATGCCCTGAAAAGAATGCTGAGGTATGTGAAGGGCACCCTACATTATGGCCTACATTTCAAACCTGGTGCAAATCTGGACATCACTGGATATAGGGATGTTGACTGGGGTTGTGACACCAAAGACAGAAGATCTGTTGCAGGGTATTGTGTATACCTGGGAAACTCTCTCATCTCTTGGAGCTCAAAGAAACAACACGTTGTATCAAGGTCTAGTACAGAGTCAGAATATAGAGCACTTGCTAATGTTGCAGCTGAAATCCAGTGGCTGAAGTCTCTCCTTTCCTAACTTCAGCTTCCAGTATTAAGTGTCCCTACAACTTGGTGTGACAACATAAGTGCAAATCACCTGGCTCATAATCCAGTTTTCCATTCAAGAACCAAGCACATAGAGATTGATGTGCATTTTGTAAGGGATCAAGTTATGTAACACAAACTCAGAGTTCAACATGTTCCCTCATGTGATCAAGTAGCAGACTGCCTCACCAAAGCACTATCAGGCACCAAGTTTCTTTCCAACAGAGACAAACTAAATGTAGTAGACACTACCTTTAGTTTGAGAGGGAGAGTTAAAGGATAAGAGTATTTTATGTAAGAAGTATTTGTAGAATACACTAGTGGGCCCATGTTATGTATTGTGATGAGGTGTCTAGAATCTTTCTCTAGATTTTATGTAACTACCTTATGCTGATGTGTACAAGAATATGGCTGATATATATGAGCCAAGGTACAATCTGTAAAAAGTTCTATACACTTTTTATCTAGACCTACGCAGGCCTTCAATGGCAAAAGTACAAGATGAATTTGATTTATTTAAACAACATTTTTTATATTTTTTTTTAGGGGACAATTTTTTTATTTATAATTACGTATCTAACACCATTACGTGACGTCTTCAAACTTGGTTTGATAACAATAAGTATCTAAAGAAATTGGCACAAAAGAATGAACTCAAGAACATATAATCAGATGTATACTTATCAATATTTTGCTTTTCATTTTACGATGTGGGATGGAGTGATATGGACCGTATTTTTCAATAAAAGGAAGGCCAAATCACATGTTTTTGTCGCACAATGGGTAGCCATGCTAGCACACCGAAAGCGATATACATTAATTATTTTCATCAAAACATAAACATAATTACATTTACTAAAAAATAGCAACTCAAATATAATGATTTGATTTTATTATTCCTGCGACCATTTATTATAATAACATTTCTATTAATTGTATTTTAAGTAGTACGTTGTTGGGCACAGAGAATGTAAATCTACGAATCAGCAGCACACGAGTCGCAAAAGTACAACTTAATTATTTATTTGTATAATCGCATAGATTAATTACAAGAAAATCCACAAAATTAATAAGCTTAATGCAATATATCCACAAAATGATTGATCAGTGTGGGACTGATCTCCCATTTGCACAGGACAGTCGAGGCCATCATCTTCATTTGTTAAAGAAAGACGGTGTCCCCATAGCATTAAATAGGTAGATTTAAATCATGTGCAACACACATGATGATTAATGAGAATAAGGAAAACTGAGCATGTAATGGAAAGAGAAACCATGTGAGCTATCTTCTAAAAAAGAAACCATGTGAGCTTGTTATTATGTTATATAAAGGATAATAC
This sequence comes from Gentiana macrophylla, assembly GCA_026214975.1. NCBI lineage: Eukaryota > Viridiplantae > Streptophyta > Magnoliopsida > Gentianales > Gentianaceae > Gentiana > Gentiana macrophylla. Next base: position 39,950,843 of record CM047806.1, on the reverse strand, counting down.
ATTTTTTTTTTATTTATTTCTTGTTTGGAACCACTTTCCATAACATTGAATACATCCGCAATAAGTCACTTTCACCCGGAAAGTTTATGATAGAAACATAGAACAGACATGCACTTAGTATGAACTCTCTAGACGATAATATCAATATGACGTGTATGTACAAATGTGCAGGACACAGTGTATAATATAACATTGATCATATAAAAACTTAAAGTAGCCCAAGATCGTCAGAAAAGTTGGACAGATAAATGAAAACGACCTCTAGAGTTTGAAGTTGGAGATAGAGGTTATCTTAAGGTATCTCCTACTAGGTGGGTATTAAGTTCTAGGTTTATTGGACTCTTCTCAATCTTGGCAAGAGTTGGGAAGTTAGCTTACAGATTAGACTTACCAGAGAATCTGAAAAGAGTGCACAATTTCTTTCATGTTTCTATGTAGAAGAAGTGTTTGTTAGAATCGGATCAAGAGATAAAAGTTGATCGACCTCGATCTTTTAAAAGTAGATCTAACGTACGAAGAACAAGCTAAAGGATCTTGGATCGAAAAAGTTAAAAAAAGTCAGAGGTAAAGAAGTATCTTTGGTTCAAGTTTAGTGGGAAAAGCATTCGGCTTAGGAAGCTACATGTGTAAAAAGAGGATATGACGATGGAAAAAGTCTTCAAAACTCTTTAACCGTATATCAAGTTTTGAGGACGGAACTTCAATAAGAAGGTTGAATGTGATTCAACGAGTCTAATTTTGCAGATACGTCACTTACGGGTCAAGTAACATGTGAATATACATCATATATCATAAGGAATGAAGGATAATATATTATTTTGGTTTTCAATATGTGTAAAATACATCAAGTGGGTCCCAGCAGGAAAAGAGCCACCGGCTCAATGGCATGTCTTGGTGCCGGCAACTCTGAATCAAAGATCAGAGTGTTTTCAAGTTCTTCAACTCCAGTGTTATGAAGGAACATTAAGGGCACCTCCTGGCCTTCTGAATTCATAATAAACAGCAACAACATTCATGGAACTTCAAATCTGAAGCCTATATAAACCTCCATTTCATACCTTGTTTCCGACCATTATTTCTTAAGTTATAAGGAAACTCTATTTCACTTTAGGTTGGTGTTATCTTGCCTTTCAATCCTTCTAAGTGTTGTAAGTTTGAGTGTAGTTTTCATTAAGTTCTAACATGTCTTTCTATTATGTTTAAGTTAGAGTTTTCATGCTTGTAAGTTGGTTTATGTCAAACCTTTGATTAGAGAAGAGTACTTCCTAATAGAAGAAGACAGTTTGTGTAATGCCCCGCTCCCAGATACCGAGTCCTTATCCGGAAACGAAACGCTCGGCACATATAATGTTAAATAAATTCAATATTATATGCAAGCCTCTATTACGTCGTATCGAGTTTAGCAAACGGGAGCTAAAAAGACTCGGCAAACACCATAAATACTACTAAGAATGGAAACTCCAAACATACTAAAGATGGAAAGGTAGCTTAACAACGACATCCAAAGGTTACAAAGTACGAAGTCCAAAGAAAAGATATAACAACTAATCTTACAAAGGTCTTAAAGAAAGTATAACACTTGTCTTACAAACTTGAGATAAAAGAACAACATAATCTAGTACAACATCTACTATAAAAGTGAAGAAAAAAGCATCATCATGGCATCAACGTCATCAAATCATCATCGAACTCCTCAACGAGCTCAAGGCTAACATGTTCGCCTTCTCACCCCAAAAACACACAAAACAACATATGCAATTGAGGTAAGTACAAAGTACTTAGCAAGAGGAATAAGCTAATGTATAAATAAGTCTTACAACGAAAGGTTCACACGTTATTATTAAGTTATCTTTATGAGACCGACTAAACTCTATGGTTCACTTCATGCTCATCAACATGTTGTGACTATTGGTTTCTAGCTTAGATTATCTTTGTTACATCATCATTCAAAGGGCACTACGCATGGTGAAAATCCACCACGAGATATATTGTGCAACATATTGGCGGATCACATCAATATCCACGGGGAAAGCCCGATAGTGTACACGCTCGGCGGAGTCCCTCCGTACGTAGGGTCTCAGACTTACGGGGTGGTGTTCCTCCGTACGTAGGGTCCAAAGACTTACAAAATTTTCCACTTAATCTGAATGCCCACACATCACGATATAGACTTGTGCCTTACCAAGAATGGATTGATGTTTAATCTTTTTACTACACAAGTATGTTTGTTATTATGTAGTTAACTAGCCACCCATGTGTTTTCAAGTAAGCTCCCACACATATACTACTCTCTTACTTAGACCTCTAGACACGTACAAGCCCTAGCACATACACAGACATTGATGAATTCTAATTCATCAAAGCACAAGCCTTTTATACCCTTCCGACGGTCCCAAACTTCAACTCTATGGAAGAGTACATCCGGTGCCGGAACTAAACGTATCAGAAGCTTAATCGAGGTTTATTCAAGTTCATTTAATGTTATTAGATCAAGAAACAGATTTAAAACTAGGTTCGGCGCTCAAAACTGATCAAACACAAAAAAAACATGTCCAGTGCACATGCACTGGATCTGATGCGAATGCATTGGCTTCAGTGCGTATGCACCAAGGCTCTGAATGTAAAATAGAACTTTCGATCGTCCGGTGCCCCTCAAGACTGGTTCTCGTGCGCCGCACAAGGCTCTGAACGTAAAATGGACTTTTCGCCTCCGGTGAGCCCAAGACCAACATCAGTGCGCCCGCACAAGTGTAGAAACTCCCAAAACTCGATTTTATGCATCTAAATGCTCTCGAATCAATTCCAAACAAGTTTAACATCAATATACATAGCAAAACAAAGAGAAAAGCATCACTTTTACATAACTAAACATCATATACTTCTCTAACAACAAGTAGGCATGATTTCAATCATTAAAACACCACAAATTATACCCAAAACACAACCTTAATAACATAAGACCTCAATTAAACATTAGGGAGAGCCCCTTACCTTCTAGCAAGCAAAGCCAAAGCAAAACCTTCCAGAAATTTGCAGCACTTCTACGACTTCAACTGGAAACCTATTTGATCAAACAATTGAACAAGAAACAATTGTGATCAAAGCTTCTAAACGAAAGGAACTACGATTATAACCAAACAAAGCCTTGAAACAAGATCATCTCTTGAAGAAACCAAAACTGAGGCAAAACCAACCTTATTCTAAACTTGATGATCTTGATGTCAAAATGAAGCCCTTCTTCCGCTGATTCTGAATCTTCAATTCTTTCTGAAAACCGATCACAGCCTTGTGAGAAATTGGAAGAACTAGATTTGCCTTTTCTTATCAAATTTGAGAGCAATATTCAAACTTTTGATGGAGGATCCTTTCTCGCCAACCTCCACTAGTAATGGGAGGTTTTATTTCCCAAATATAACTCCCAAAGAGTTATTGCACCCAAAGTCCTTAATTCCTCTTAATTACAAATATAACTCCCAAACAAAGATTATTTCCATAAATTCTCCCATTTAATATATACATATATTCAAAAATACATATATATAATACTTTAATCCATAAATATTTAAATATAATATTCCGTTCCGTAAAAAGACACGTCTGCCATCTTCCGAAAGGTCGGGATATTACATTTCTCCCCCCTTAAGAGGAGTTTCGTCCTCGAAACTTGAACGTACTCAAACTGTGGACCTTCCTTAGAAACTTTCTCTTCAACACCAACGAAACCGAAGCTTCACTTGGTTCCCATTGACAACAACTAACCGATTCTGATCTTGCTAATCACTGGACCAAAACTCTACCGATTCCCAAACTGTTTAAACCCTTGTACACAAAACCCAAACTGACCAACCACATCTTGAACCATTGAAACTTCACTAACCAAAGCGTGGAAATATTACCTCAATAGGTGCGGCCTCAAGAGGTGCTCTTATGCCTCGCCTTTGAGGACATGTTCAGCGATCTCTATTTCGTGTATTATATTATTTGTACACTTTATTTATTTGTAAAGACATATTAATTGTGATACATATAAACAATTAATATGTCAAACTCTAGTTTACTTTATGTCATAGACATAGCTTTTACTTTTACTTTTTGCATGCTTGCCGCCCACATCTACATACTCAAGTGGCGCCAAGCTAGCTAGCTAGTCTCTCTCTCTCAATTGTATCTATTTATACACCTCTCATATCAATGAATAAACTAAGTTGAAGTTTACTCTTGTGTTAACACATTCTCAAACTCTCTTCATGGTATCGAGCCATTTGTGTTCTAACTTTTTCATTTGCAAAACTCATATTTTGAAGAATGTCTTCCACATCCGACATTACTTCAACCTCAAGAGACTCTCTCGTGACCTCACGGTGATCGGGAGTAATTGACAACTCCTCTTCTTATACAAACCATAGACTTGATGGTAACAACTATCTGTTATGGTCGGGCGTCTATGAAAATGTACATTTCCGGACAAAGTAAGATGGGATACTTATCGGAACAAAACTCGCACTCTCTTTGGCCCGACCCGGTTTTGAAGCATGGGACACAACAAATAATCAACTCATGACCATCCTCACGAGGTCAATGACAAAAGAGATAAGTGAAAACTTTATGATGTATGATATCGCCAAAGAAATGGGATAATGCCAGAGATCTTTACTCCAAGAAGGATAATACATCCGAGGTATATGAACTAGAAGCTCGATTCAAACTTGCGAGGCAAGGGGATATGTCTCAGAACTCAATATTTCAATCAACTATCTAAGGCTTGGCAACACTTAGATATGTTGGAAACTCACTCATGGAATGATGTCAAGGATCTTCGCTCTTTATAAAGATATCATAGAAAAGAAGAGAGTATTCAGTTCCTCACCTGGATGAATCCTACTCTTGATGATGTTAGAGGAAGAATTCTTGCCACCAAACCTCTTCCAAATCTCAAATCCATGTTTCTTTGAGGTCAAACATGAAGAAAGTAGAGAAAAGTCATGCTTCGAAATTCCCTCACGACAACCCTATGAAGGTGCTTTGCCTGTGGTGATCGGGAAGGCTGCTTGAGGTTCTTTGAGACATACTGAGAAGCCTCTTGAGAAAAGCTGGAAAGCGCTCGTGATCACCGCAAACGCACAAATCACACCAAGGACAAGCTGCTGAAGCTCCATGGCAAGCCTAACTCCTCAAAACCTCAAAACCTATCGAGGGAAAGTCAAGGCGAGACACATCGGTGAGGAGGAGAATGACAACCAGATGAATACTCGATTTGTTGCATTCAAAGCCTTCTGAATCAACAAAAGGAAGGTAGTCACTCTACCGATGTTGCTACTCATACTCATACAGTAAATTCTACTCTTCCTTAGCAATGAAACATGGATTGTTGATTCTAGGGCATCCTCCCATATTTCGTAATAAAACCTTATAACCAACTATATGCCTTGTCACCAAATTCATAACATTAAAGCTCATTGATGGATCTATCTCTCGTGCAAAAGGTGTTGGAAATGTTAAACTCACTAATAAGATATGCCTACAGGATGTCCTATTTGTTCCAAACTTAGATCGCAATCTTATATCTCACAAGAGACTCACTAAAGATTTGAATTGGATTTGTTGTTTTTAAGGAGAATCGAGTGCACATTCCAGGATCCTACTTCACAGGAAGTGATTGGGAAGGCTAAACCTTCTTGCTGGATTGTTTTCGGTCAAACCCATCAAGACAGAGGGGTCAAGACTCGACCGCCAAGCACTCGCTCCTGCACTTTAGACAATATCATGTTATGGCATTATAGATTAGGACATCCAAGTTTTGGTTACTTAAAATCTTTAACTCTGAATTGTTTAAAGGATGTAATCTGAATGACCTTCAATGTGATATTTGTCAATTTGCTAAACTTACAAAATCTGTGTATGCTAAGTTACCTCATTTGCATTCCTCACCCTTCACCTTAATACACAAAGTGATGTGTGGGGACCTCTAGGGTGAAAAGTATAACAGGGAAAAGGTGGTTTGTCACCTTTATTGATGATCATACCAGAACACTTGGGTTTTTTTAATGAAAGACAAATCTGAAGTTGGCCCTATCTTTCAAGAATTTTATCATATGGTCTCCACTCAATTTGATACTAAGGTCAAGATCTAAAAAGCGATAATGCTCTAGAATACTATGAGTCTAATCTCTCAAGTACCTTCTTATGACAGATAGAGGAATTGTTCATATCAAGTAGTTGTGTGGAAACACCTCAAACAGAATGGGGTTCTTTGAGAGAAAGAACAGCACTTCTTTGGAAATGGCCAGATCAATCATGTTCACCACACATGTTCCTAAATATATGTGGGGTGAAGCTATACTGATCAAGCAACTTATTTAATCAACCGACTTCCCAGCAGAGTGTTAGGTTTCAAATCTCCACTCCAAAACCTACACTGACCACACACTCCTCGCCATCATCTTGTTTCCCGCTTGCCTCCAAAGATCTTTGGTTGTCTTGTGTTTGTGTATATCCATGCTCAACACGTATAAACTTGATCCTAAAGCTCACAAGTGCATTTTCCTAGGTTATGCAAAGGACAAAAAAGGTTACAAGTGTTATTCCCTATTGAAAAGAAATTTTACAATTCTATGGATGTAAAATTCTTTGAAAGGACCCTTATTACTGACAAAACCCATCGAGCCATTCACCGATGGAAACTCGATTGAAATTGACCTAAACCCCTTCCCCAAAGAAACTCTTAAACCTCAAGAACTCATCGATCCTCAAAGCAGATCGAACTTCAGTACCTAATGACTCTCTACACCTAATACTCCTCAAAGAACCTCCGAACAAGAGTTCATCGACCCAGAGCCTGCGATCCCGAGCCTCTCGACACTCAAAGAATCTACAGATCCTCAAAGACTGCGACATTGATGATAGGCCTATTGCTCTTAGGAAGGAAAGAGATCGTGCATCGATCATTCTATTCATTCTTATTTATCTTATGATAAGTTATCTCTGCGCTTTGCCATGTTTTCACAGACTGGACTCTCACTCTATTCTAAAAATATTCAGAGGCCCTTCAAAATGATAAATGGAAAAGGTCTTTGTTAAAACAGAGATGATAAAGACTTCGGATAATCATACTTGGGATTTGACACCTCTCCCACAGGCAAGAAGACATCGATTGCCAGATGGTTATTCACTATAAAATACAATGCCGATGGCACTATTGACAAGTACAAAGCCGATTGGTAGCCGTGGGATTCACTCAAACTTATGGCATTGACTATAAGGAAACTTTTGCACCCGTGGCAAAACTCAACACCGTCAGGGTTCGATCTCTCTAGCATGTCCAACTTGATCGGCCTCTTCACCAATTGGACATCAAAAATGCTTTTCTAAATGGGGACCTCACCGAGGAGGTTTATATGAATGTACTCTCTGGTTTTATCAATCCTCATACTCAAGGCAAGGTGTGCAAACCGAGGAAATCTCTATATGGCCTCAAGCAATCACCAAGGGCATGGTTTGGAAAATTAACAAGCTGTGGTCAAAGCTGCTGGATATCACCAATGCAATTTCGATCACACTATGTTCATCAAGACAACCAACCGTAAGAGGTCTATTATTATTGTCTATGTGGATGATATCATCCTCATTTGGAGATGACTCTCACCGAGATCCAACATTTGAAGACTCACTGGCAAAGGTGTTTCAGGTGAAGGACTTGGGTTTTCTCAAATATTTTCTTGGCATGGAAGTAGCAAGAAGCAAACAAAGGCATTTTGTCTCCCAAAGGAAATATGTATTGGATCTCTTGAAGGGAAGCTGGCATCTTTGGGGTGCAAACTCGCTATATCCCCTGTAGACCCTGGTCATATACCGCTACATGGTGACACTCTTTGTCAGGAAAGAACAATATCAAAGACTTGTAGGGAAACTCATCTACCTCTCCCATACAAGACTCGATATTGCATATGGTGTCATCTGGTTAGTCGGTTCATGCACCGCCCTCTTGAGCAACATTGGGATGTTGTGAATAGGATATCGAGGTATTTAAAGTCCACTCCTGGCCAAGGGTTACACTTCACCAAGTCTCATTGATAGATCCATCAAGGTCTACATCGATCTTCGATCAATTTGGATGCCACATAGATAGAAGGTCGACCACAAAGCTCTTTGCTCTATGTATGGGGCAATCTTGTTACTTGGAGGAGCAAGAAACAACCCTCGTGTGTCTAGAAGCGATCTTTGTTTGAACTCAGAGCACTTGTCTTAGGCATTTGTGAAGCTCTTTGGCTCAAAAGAGTACTTCATCGAACTTCAAGAGACCTCTTCAAAGAACCTATCACACTCTCTTTGTGATAATAACTCAAAGACTATGCATGGCAGAGGATCCAGTCCATCATGACAAAACCAAACATGTGGACATTGTGAGACATTTTTTGAAGGAGAAGATTGATGCCAAGATTATTCAACTCCAAAGATGTTCTCAAGAGATCGAGAATGTCGATATCCTTACCAAGGCTATTCCACCTCTTATGTTCAATGAGACTAAGTAGCAAACTTGGTCGCATTAACATATACATCCCGAGCTTGAGGGGGTGTGGAAATATTACCTCGGCAGGTGCATTTTCAAGCGAGGTGCTCTTATGCCTCTGTTGAGGACATGTTCAAGCAGATTCTATTTCGTGTATTATATTATTTGTACACTTTATTTATTTGTAAAAGACATATTAATTGTGATACATATAAACAATTAATATGTCAAACTCTAGTTTACTTTATGTCATAGACATAGCTTTTACTTTTACTTTTGCATGCTTGCCGCCCACATCTACATACTCAAGTGGCACGCCCAAGCTAGCTAGCTAGTCTCTCTCTCAATTGTATCTATTTATACACCTCTCATATCAATGAATAAACTAAGTTGAAGTTTACTCTTGTGTTAACACATTCTCAAACTCTCTTCACAAACTTTTACTCGATGTATCCTTCACCGGAAAGTACCTTCTTTATGTTTATAATCCATATAGACAAAATTCTTGGATTGCCGACCTATACCAAGAATTACACGATGATCCGTAGGGTTCAGAACTATAACTTTATTCTTGCAAGGGTAGATTCCAACACAACCAAAAACTTGTAGTAACATCCTAGCAACCTTGATTACTCTATCTGAATGGTGGTGTTACAACCAAGAGATCCTTGAGGTCATTCTTACTAAAAGCGAGATGGGGTACTGATTACGGAAACCGATCAACACGTTCCAACCGACTCACATCGCTCGACCCTGCCTTGAACCAAACCACTCGCTTCTTCATCGAGCCTAGAACTTCTGGGTTCCAAATTTACCAACATGAGTATCTCTGAGGTTACCTATCATTCTGAAGGATCAGGAAGTATCAGAACATCACTAGGTGGTCTAAAGAGATCTTATCTTAGGAGAGGAAGCCTATAAAAGCAAGGAACGCTTCTCTCTGATACCAACTGTAACGCCCCACTCCCAGATACCGAGTCCTTATCCGGAAATGAAACGCTTGGCACATATATTAATAAATAAATTCAATATTATATGCAAGCCTCTACTACGTCGTATCGAGTTTAGCAAACAGAAGCTAAAAAGACTCGGCAAACACCATAAATATTACTAAGAATGGAAACTCCAAACATACTAAAGATGGAAAGGTAGCTTAACAACGACATCCAAAGGTTACAAAGTACGAAGTCTAAAGAAAAGATACAACAACTAATCTTACAACGGTCTTAAAGAAAGTACAACACTTGTCTTACAAACTTGAGATAAAAGTACAACATAATCTAGTATAACATTTACTATAAAAGTAAAAAAAAGAAAGCATCATCATGGCATCAACGTCATCAAATCATCATCGAACTCCTCAACGAGCTCAAGGCTAACATGTTCGCCTTCTCACCCCAAAAGCACATAAAACAACATTGCAATTGAGGTAAGTACAAAGTACTTAGCAAGTGGAAGAAGCTAATGTATAAATAAGTCTTACAACGAAAGGTTCATTAGTTATTATTAAGTTATCTTTATGAGACCGACTAAACTCTAGGGTTCACTTCATGCTCATCAACATGTTGTGACTATTGGTTTCTAGCATAGTTTATCTTTGTTATATCATCATTCAAGGGCACTACGTATAGTGAAAATCCACCACGAGATATGTGCGACATATTGGCGGATCACACCAATATCCACGGGGAAAGCCCGATAGTGTACACGCTCGGCGGAGTCCCTTCGTACGTAGGGTCTTGGACTTACGGGGTGGTATTCCTCCGTACGTAGGGTCCAAAGACTTACGAAGTTATCCACTTTATCTGAACACCCACACATCGCGATATAAACTTGTGCCTTACCAAGAATGGATTGATGTTTAATCTTTTTACTACACAAGTATGTTTGTTATTATGTTGTTAACTAGCCACCTAAGCATTTTCAAGTAAGATCCCTCACATATACTACTCTCTTACTTAGACCCCTAGACACGGACAAGCCCTAACACATACACAGACATTGATGAATTCTAATTCATCAAAGCACAAGCCTTTCATACCCTTCCGACGGTCCCGAACTTCAACTCTATGGAAGAGTACATTCGGTGCCGGAACTAAACGCATTGGAAGCTTAATCGAGGCTTATTCAAGCTCATTTACTGTTATTAGATCAATAAACAACATTTAAAACTAGGTTTAGGGCTCAAAACTGATCAAACACAAAAAAAATATGTCCAGTGCATATGCACTAGATCTCGTGCGCATGCACTGGATTCTGGTGCGCATGCACCAAGGCTCTGAATGTAAGATCGAACTTTCATTGCATGCAGTGCGCCGCAGACTGGGTTCCGTGCGCTTTGCACCAAGGCTCTGAACGTAAAAACGGACTTTCTGCCTCCCGGTTCGCCCGCACCAAGTGTAGAAACTCCCAAAAACTCAGTTTTATACATCTAAACGATCTCCAATCGATTCCAATCAAATTTAACATCAATATGCACATCAAAACAACAGAAAAGCATCACTTTTACATAACTAAACATCATATACTTCTCTAACAACAAGTAGGCATTATTTCAATCATTAAAACACCACAAATTATACCCAAAACACAACCTTAACAACATAAGACCTTAATTAAACATTAGGAAGAGCCCCTTACATTCTAGCAAGCAAAGCCAAAGCAAAACCTTCCAGAAATCTGTAGCACTTCTACGACTTCAACCGGAAACCTATTTGATCAAACAATTGAACAAGAAACAATTGTGATCAAAGCTTCTAAATGAAAGGAACTACGATTACAACCAAACAAAGCCTTGAAACAAGATCATCTCTTGAAGAAACCAAAACTAAGGCAAAACCAACCTTATTCTAAACTTGATGATCTTGATGTCAAAAGAAAGCCCTTCTTCCGCTGATTCTGAATCTTCAATTCATTCTGAAAACCGATCACAGACTTGTGAGAAATTGGAAGAACTAGCTTTGCCTTTCTTATCAAATTTGAGAGCAATATTCAAACTTTTGATGGAGGATCCTTTCTGCCAACCTCCACTAGTAATGGAAGGTTTTATTTCCCAAAAATAACTCCCAAAGAGTTATTGCACCCAAAGTCCTTAATTCCTCTTAATTACAAATATAACTCCCAAACAAAGATTATTTCCATAAATTCTCCCATTTAATATATACATATATTCGGAATATATATATATATATAAAATACTTTAATCCATAAATATTTAAATATAATATTTCGTTCCGTAAAAAGACACGTCTGCCCTTTTCCGAAAGGTCGGGATATTATAGTTTGACTGATCTTTCCCCTATCTATCAAGATAAGGACTCACGCATCAAAGATTTTATAGCACTTTATATGCAATTATATGTTTTGGTGATTTCTTCGCTAAATGCTTTCGTTTTAATTATTGGGCATGTGTTGTGAAATTATCTTCAATATTTGATGATTCTTATGTTTGATTGTTTTCTACGTAACACATATTCTGAATTGAATGATTAATACATCTGGATTATGAGCTCAGTGAATCAAAATTAATCAAGTGGTTTGGAATTGATCTATGAGAATCATGAGATGATCTATGCTTTAACGACATGTTATATCAATTCCCCTCCTTATTGCTTCAATTTGACCATTGCATTTGAATTAATCCTCTCATTATTGATGTTCTTCATTTCCATATAAACTGCACTAATGCAATATGAGGTTTAAACACTTCTGGATATATGCACAAGATTTATATGACTAATTGCATGATTATACGAGTGTTATTCATCATCTAAACAAGCTAATTTGAAGATCAAAACTGAAAATCAAGTTGATCATGTTCAAACAGTTTCATCTAAGTGAGATTTAAAATACAACCGTTGTAGGAAGGTTATACCAAGTGGCATACATTACAACCACCCATTTCTAACCTCTCACACACGATAAAAGTATATTATGTGAAAGAGAGTAAAAAATGAGAGCTCTAATGTATGCCACTTCAAAGATAACCTTCCTACAACCGCCAGACCATAATAAAATCTCTCAGTTCTCTAGCAAGTACAATGCCACATCTCATCTACCTTATCTTTTGCAACGACAATCCTTGCAATCTTTGTACATTACTCCCGATGTGATTGAAGATCGGATATCTCCTACTCGGACCGTCTCTATATTGGGTTCGGATGGACCATCTTGTTCTTCCACCAGACCGGTTTACTGGCTGGAGCCCTCTCAGACGCGTACTTCAGCCATGGGTGCTTTAAAGAGATTCTGATTGTTTTTGTTATCCCACAATGGAGAACTATATAACCGGATTCTAATCCCCATTCTCAGGTATGCACATACCCCACTCGATATTATAGTCATTTAGAAATCTCTTTACACCTATACTGACTTTAACGTTGGAGTGGCCTCCCGGAGACCAACTCCAGGATCCCTAACGCTATGTTTTAGCATGCTGATTTACAAAATCCATCAAAAAGCTATTTTGATCATACCCATAAGATCCAATTACCCAAATTACAATGGAATTACAACTCGGACGATCTCGGACATCGCCATAAATATATTTCTGGTGACAAAATTTAAAAATTCGAAACCATACCCCTATGGCCCTTAGGCAGTTAGGTCCCCACCTATAAAAAAATAGATTTTTGTCCAGAAGGACAAAATTATCAAAAAATCGGGATAGAAGGAAAATGTAATTTAATAAGGACAAAAATAACAATTATAAAGTAACAAATGTAGAATAAAGTAAATATAAGAATAATTGTAAACACAAAGAACATTAACACGTGAAAGAATAATTTTAAAGTAACAATTGTGATTTTTATTCTTTATAATCAATGAAAATGTTACTTTTTATTTTCCAAACCCATTTATTAATTTTTTTATCATTGTTCCTCCTAAAAAAAAAAAAAAAAAAAAAAAAAAAAAAAAAAAAAAAAAAAAAAAGGAGGGATGTGCATTGGATTGGGCGGTAATTGTGATCCTAAAACCTGTAACTATATTTCAAAGTTAGTTGAACAAGTTGATTGTTTTGATTTTGACCACGCCTACTCTGCTGAGAATGGCCATGTTCTTTTAGATAACAATCCTGACGTAGAGAACGTGCATATAATTGAATGACTTCTAGAGATTTTCAGTCATTTGCGGAGATGATTTTGGTAATAAATAAATAAATAAAGGATTAAATAATAATTTGTCAAAATCAGTTTTTTCCTAGTCAAATTGTAGAAATCCCATGTGAGGTAGTTGTAACAGAAAAACATCAAAATCCTATTTAAGCAAGTGTAATCTCAATTGCTGCCGCCAACATCAAATAATTTCATCCACTAAAATCTTCTCTAAACCCACCATTTTTTTTTCCCCCTCATCTTTACTAATTTAAATTTAAGAAAAATGGCTAATTACATGAATGTTTTTGCAATATTAACTTTCTCAGCTTGTTTATATTCTTTTCTTTCAATTGCAAATGCTTTCCAAGCATCTGGATGGATGAGCGCCCATGCAACGTTCTACGGCGGTGCCGACGCCTCTGGCACAATGGGTGTGCATTTTTTTTTATATACGTATTGATATTGGCACCACAATCGTCTATTTTAGATACACCACAATGAAATTCGACTTATGCATAGTTTGCAAAGTCGGAATTTTTACGAAATGTGGTGTTTGGATAGATCGACTGTGATGCTATTAACAGTGCCGATCTCTCGTTTGATTGGTGATTAACTAAACCATGGTTTTGGAATACAGGAGGGGCATGTGGATATGGAAATTTGTATTCACAAGGGTATGGTACAAACACAGCAGCATTAAGCACTGCATTGTTCAACGATGGAGCATCTTGTGGCCAATGCTACAGGCTCATATGTGATTATAATGCAGATAGACAATGGTGCATTAAAGGAACTTCAATCACCATAACCGCCACCAATTTCTGTCCTCCGAATTGGGCGGAACCCAGCGACCATGGTGGGTGGTGCAATCCTCCCCGTCCACACTTTGACATGGCTCAACCTGCTTGGCTAAACATTGGCATCTACAGAGGCGGAATCGTTCCCATTTTGTACCAAAGGTAGAGTACTTCTTCTTTGAGCTAATAGCATGAATGGACCCTCATTTTCACCGAAAAGCTGTGATTTAGCCCTTTTCCTTCGTTTTGTTTGACTAGTCCCCCATCTTCAATTTTCTTTTGCAAGAATGATCCTCGTATTTACCCAAAAACTATGACCTAGCCCTCTTCTTTTGTTTAGGCGTGACCAGTCCCTCATCTTTTATTTTCTTGTAATTTTGGTCCATTTAAGTCGCATCTTTTCGGTAAAGATTAAGGACAATTCTTGCAAAAAAAAATTATATATATAGGGGACTGGTCAAACCTAAAACGAAAGAAGAGGGTTATGTTACATTTTTTTTGTGTAAAAGATGGGGACCATTCTTGCAAAAAAAAATTGAAAAATGAGGGGACTGGTCGAACCAAAACGAAAGAAGAGGGGTAAGTCACAGCTTTTGGGTAAAGATGGAGGATCTTTCTTGCTATTAACTCCTCGAATTTTACAAACTACATAATTGTAACAATCTATCTTAAAATGAGGAACAAATTTTGGATGCAGGGTTCCTTGCGTAAAGCGCGGGGGAGTAAGATTTACAATAAACGGGCGAGATTATTTCGAGCTTGTGTTGATAACAAATGTAGGAGGGGCAGGATCTGTTCAATCTGTTCAAATCAAAGGGTCAAGAACTAACTGGATGCCAATGGTTAGGAACTGGGAGCGAATTGGCAGTCAAATGTTTATCTCAACAGGCAATCACTGTCCTTTAGGGTTACTACAAGCGACGGAGTAACCAAAGATTTCATTAATATCGCCTCTGCTGATTGGGCTTTCGGGCAGACGTTTTCAAGTTCCTTACAATTTTAATCTCTTGTGATCGATGATATCTAAAAGTCTGGATGTTGTTTATATACAAAAAGTTGCTTAGTTTGCATTATCACGCGTAAATGTAGCACGTGTATAAAAATACAAAACGATAATAGTATAAATGCATGTGCGCGAGTTTTTCTTATAAGGCAGTGGCGTGCTCAATATTACATTGAAGCAGCCCTGCAAGATGGATTGCATAATAGAGCATTCGTTACTAGTGTTTTGACCTTTGGTGTCTAGAAAATGTTATCAGAGTTTTTCTGGTTTTGATCGGAAAACACCGAGCTGGCAGATATCATATATATGTGTGCAAGAGAAGTTTGCAACCCACATTGATGTATTATGTAAACATAGTTGTGGAGAACTACTCATTTCTTCTCGAGTTTGTAAGTAGAGGTTGTATACGCTGATTGCAGCGATTAATGAAATTGTGTTTTGTGGTCATTTGTTTTAGTTAGCAATTCAATTTTCTGACTGATATGTGATTATATGTTTCATTGGCCTGCTAGACTTTGGTATGAAAATTTCTGGTTATCATTTCAATCTGAGAGACTGTATGATTAAAGCACAAGTTATCCCACACAGGTTGTGAGGAAAGGTAAAAGAAGCCACTCATTGTATATGAATGCTTTAACTCTACTCTAGCTTATCTCATGCAGCCATGTGATGAGCACAAAGCGGACTATTCTTTCGCCTTTTACTAAAGAATACCGTGTGCTCGTTACGAGAAATGGCATACGCCAATTTTTGGAGGGATCTACCTTTGGGTAGATCCCACATTGCTAGTCTAAACTTATTACAAATAGTATGAGTGTTTGCTTGTATTATTGGTGAGCTTAAAGTAGTTTAGCAGGATCAATTAAGGAAATTTGCATTGAACACTGCAGGAAAATCATTCATGATAAAAGATAATCCAGAAAAACAAGCACTATGATTATTAATACATCCCAAATACAACAATAAACAAAGCAAACAAGAAAATCCATTCACTACACTTCAAAAGTCTACTTACATATGACATTACATGTTCTGAAATGAATATGCAACAATAATCCAAATGTCGTTTACACAGACGAGCCACGTCTCGTCTCTAGATTCCTACGTATCCACCGTTTCCTCTGTATATAAACCTCATCTTCAATTTCAAAGCTAACACGAAGAAAAAAACCGATGTTAATTAATCCATTACCAATTTGTCCATAAGTAGCCTTCTTGATCTATCCAGGTTAAGGATACACAAATACACATGCTCCTCAAGTTCTTGTAAATGACTATTTATTCCATTTCCATTAACTCTCATTTCCTTGACAACTTCCTTTAGCATCTCATTATTCCTTTTTCTAAGACACAATCCTGCAATAAACTTACTATGCTCAATTTCATCATTAAGCCTCATCACAAGCCGACTCATTGTGTCGAAATCATTCATCATTAAGTAAAACCCTCTTCCAGCAGCATCCAATTGAGCTTCCAATCTCTGATTCCCACTTATTTTCTTCGATTTTTTACCATAATTATTCCTAACCTGTTTCTTCAGCAAAGCCGTGGATGTAGCAATCAGACACGGCGCAGCCACCGCCCCTACGATGCTATGAATTGCAATAACTATTAATGTAACACTGGTTGCACAATAAGCAGCCATTAGAGTACCTTTAGCAATCTTCTTCAAACATTTCATAACCTTGCTTTTCTTTCGAATTCTTCGAGATTTCGAAGTGAACATATCTACTGCTGTATACAAATTATCATGTAAATCCTGAAATTGAAGTGGGGTAACACTTGATAATGGATTACTAAGAGATGTAAAAGCAGCATGCCTGGAGTATATTTTGTCGGATTCGTGATACGTATAACTATCCATTTCATCATCTGATACACTTTTCATTTGATTCAGTAAGCTTCTCATTGGACTATAATTAGCCTTTGTCTTCTGAATACTCTTCAGTATTAACTCGCAGATTTTGCGCGCATCCAAACTAATCTGAAAGAAACGGAGGAGAAACCCGGGAATCTCTGACATTCTAATATTGATGTCTGATAGGATTTCGGAATCGGGTTCATAATTGGAATGGCTATGGCTATGGCTATGGTGGTGGTTTGAAATTGAAGAAGATGTGGATAATCTGTCAAGGCTTTTTCTCAATAAACGAGCCTGAAGTTCACTGTGAATTTCTATGTAAGATTTTGTTCTGAAAACTCCCATGTATTCTTCATTCACATTTGACTTGCTCACCAAGCTTTCCGATGATTCAATTTCGCCCTGTTTTTCACCTGAATAAAAGAAATAAAAATGCAACGCGGTAAGAGATTACTTCACGGAAGCAAATATTAGAATTCATTCATCATCTAAATTAATTAAATCTCTTAAACTTCGAAGCAAAAACATCAAATTAAAAACAAAAATTGAAAGCAAAATTCAGCCCCTTTTTTTTTTTTTTTTTTTTTTCTTTCAAAACTTGAATTCAAGCGAATAGTGACAGATCAATGATTCAATAAAACAAAAGCAAAATACATTTTTCAGATGATTCTAGTTATTAATAATTACACTCTTCAAAGGAAAAAAATGAAGAAGAACAGATTATGAAAAAGGGTTACCTTGTTTGCTGAAGTGGGATTTCAACTTGGACCAGATCATCTTTGATTTGTGAAAAGAACAACAATGAAAAGGACTTTGAGATTGAAAAGGAAACTCGGACTCTAGTAGCCGAAGCTGTATATATATAGGTGTGTGTATCGTGTAGCGTAACACGTCACCAAGCTCAACTAAAAAAAAAAAAAAAAAAGAAATGATTAATACAGGGGTTTCAGGTTTTATTTTTATTTTTATTATTATTATTTTTAAGTCACAATATGTACGGTCCACAATAATTCTGTGGTTTTTTTTTTTTTTTTTTTTTTTTTTTTTTTTGTTTGGTTTTGTTTTGTTTTGTGTGTGGATTATATTGGTGCCTAAATCATCATCTTTCCTAAGGAAAAACTCCCGCACGCCAACAAGCAAAGGCTGAATTTCCACTCTTCTCATCATAAAAATAAATTGATACGTGGTAATGTTATCTGTCCACTAAAAAAAAACTAAATATTCTGCTATGAAATCAAAAATCAATTATTAGCATCACCTTTTTTGATTTGATCTTTCATTTTTTTTTTCCTCGGTTCGTTTATTGGTCTACATTTCAAGCATAAAAGATAAACTAAACATAGTGTAAATTACTCGGCCTTATTCATAATTATCATATCTGTAACGATCCGATCCGGATTTTACTCTATTATCGGAATTGAATCACTCGGTCATGACCATAACTATACAAATTTGAATCACGATGTTTTTAATGTTGGAAAATCAGAAACTAATTTTGATAATCATAATAATAATATTATAAAGTACTAAAACATCTCTAATCCATAAAAATGACGAATGTTAGCAGTCACACTCTATCATTACATCTCAAGTAATTAATAAGTCTCACTATAAAAATTAATTCATTCCACGAAATGATAAATATTCACCTCCATCGAAACTTCATCCCGCACGGTAGTTATCACTAATCCAAAATCAAGATAGATATAGGTTCAACCTCGATTACCGACGACTTAACTAAGGTAGTGAGCCAAGAAGTCACCCGTTTCTTCCCGAGACCACGATTTTTATCGAAAACAATACAACGTAAGCGGTGAACACGAATGTTTAAAAGTAGCAGTCTTTAAATATCAAGAGACAACTAATGAATCCATAACATTCTAAAGTTCACTCCTGGGTTAGTATGAAAATAATGTATTGAAAAGTAAATACTAGAATACATATTGAAACTGTAATAAAAATATGTACCGAGTTTGTGTTGAAAACATAACTAAAATAATGATCTGAATTTAGTCAACGCTCATGTTCCGGATCTAAGGTGGCAAACCGGATTTCTGATCGACTCTTGCATATAAAACTGCACTCCTTATTATTCCGGAAATCCGGGATTTCTGGAATTATTGTTCCTTATTCTTACTTATCTATTATTTTGACAAGAAACAAGTCTTGCAAAAGTACCGGTGTTCTGGAAATCCGCCTTAAACTACAGCAGTGGAAGAAGGTGTTGTGGTGCTCAGGGGCGGCTGCTGGAATTTCGGGATACGGGTCGAAAAATTGTCATATTTTGTAACTACTAAACTTAGTCTTATATATTTTTAACAATTCAATATGGGTCAAGATTGAGGCGGATCCACGTACCCCGAGGGGGTGGAAATAGTCGCGTGACCCCAATGGATTTTAATTTTTTTAGTATTAAAACAATGTTGTTTTGTTATTAAAAAGTGTCGTTTTGTCGATAAAAATTGATGTTTTAGACTCCGGTGACTTGCATTGGAATTTTTTTAGGATAAAAGATGTAGTTTTGAAACGATTGTGTAACCGAAATAAATTCCTAATCCACCTGGTCAGCATACAAATCAAAATATAAAAATATGTGGGTCAGATTGAAAAAATTAATATTGTAATTTTTATAGCGGGTCGGTTAACCCATATGCAAGTATGCCACAATGCAGGGCGGACCCACGCATTACGAGGGAGAAGACGCGTTCCCACCTGGAATTTAAAAAAAATAAAAATTTAGTGTTAAAACTATGTAGTTTATTGTTATAAGTGTCATTTGTAGATAAAAATTGATGTTTTAGACCCGGTGATTCTAATTGAATTTTTTTTGGATAAAATATGTAGTTTTAGACTCAGACCCCACCTGAATTTATTCCTGGATCCGCCATCGCCTTACAATGTGCCGCCCACAGTGGTGCTCATCAGTAGCGAAGGTGATTACGCCCGGCATGAAACCGTCGGCTCGATACCAAGTAAGATAAGAAAGAAGAAAACAACATAATCTAATTTCATTCATCAACCATAGTTGATTGATTTGTTACACCAGAGGCCTTATATGGCAGCAGTACAAACGGATACCGGTCCACTAACGTAAAATACCAAAACTACCCTTGCACTAGAAACTTTAATTCTTAACAGTCCATAAAATGTACCAACTTTTACCAGGCTGGAAGGGGAGGAGATGAATAGACAATAGCGCTTTACATTCGCTCTACTTTAAAGTGGTATCAACGTTAAAGTGACACACAATGTGTAGAGATGTATTTTTTAATTGAATTTGATTGACAGTATGCTGTAATAATAAAATTCAATATCTGTTCAGATTTTCTTATATGTTTGTGTTTGGAATAAATGTTGGATGGGGTTTTAATGGGGTACATACTTCTTATGAATAAAAATCTTCTCATCAGATAATCAAATCAAACCAATACAAAAGGTCCACGCGTTAAAAAGGGTTCGGAATGAAGGGCATCAATCTTCAACACCACTACGGTTGCTCGAAGTTAGTAGAAAAAAAGCCGGAAAAGAAACCCTTTAAGGGCTTTTGCATAAAATAGGTTCCTCCCCGACCCAGAAGCGCTTTGGTGGAGGGTTGTTTTGGTCAATTAACGTAATGGAAAATGATGGCGATGGTCATGGCCATTCAGATCTTTGAAGGAGATAGCCTAGGTAGAACTTAGAAGTAAGAAGAGTGATACTCCTTAATGCCCCCTCTACATTTTCTAAGAGTTTATGCCTGAAAACAAGTGCTACATTTTCTAATGGTTAATAATGCGTCTGAAAACAAGTTACTCACCACAGCTACACCCAAAATGTATCAAGGCATCAAGGATCTCTAATGATAGCTAACGGCATAATCATGACCCTTAAGAAATTAAATTATCAAATTCCGAGTAAAACGATTTTTGCAACAAATCTATCACTACACCGCCACATCAAAATGCAAGCAATCGGTACTATTAACTGTATTAGCAAGTAACAAGTTTAATCATGTACATAAAAGTACCTTAACAATTCCATTCACCCAATAATATACAGCTGATTTATAAAAACTATTCCAAACTTACCATTTACCCCAAATATTATTATATATACACTCGATATCAACCCTTTCTGTATAGGGTATACCACCACCACCACCACTACTTCATGAAAGAGGAAAAATATCACCACCTCCATCCAGGTCAAAATACTTCAATCCAAGGTTGGCATTAGCATTCGGGTCGAAGCTTGGATCCACATAGCATTTCATATCATGAAACAGGTTCAAGTTGTCCACCAGCTTGTGATATGCATTGCATCCACAACACTACCCATTACCCAATTTAGGTTCAAACAAACATCAGCAACCAAAGTACCCGGGAAAACGGTCACTGTAATAATAAAATAACAAAAGAAGATATTTACCTGAACAAAAACGGTGCCATCAGTGTAGGCATGGGGATTGATGGCTCGTGTAGTACGCTGGCTGCAGATGTTGCAAGTGAAGGCCACGCGCATTCGACGCCGTGGTGATTTGGTGAATAGAGACCAAGGAAATGTGGATACCTGCGAGTTGGAATCCGAACCCGCTGGAACAGGCGGACCTTCCATGCCCGACCCGGTGGTCCAACCTCTGACATTGGCAGCACTCAATACCAATCCCATCGCTGCATCCTATAATACAAAAAAGGCATTCAAGACCAACAAATAATTTCCACACAAAAATTCCAATTAAAGGAAAAAAAAAAAGCGATGAACTTTATAGACAAAAAGGCGAAAACAGGTACCTTGGATAGGGTGTCGTTGCTGAGAATAGGAGCCATATTAATAGATTCATTGTTGGAGTCGGATCGGAGATCCGGCTCACTCCCGTCTCCTGGAAAACAAAATACAAAATTAGGGTTATTATTAGATGAACCAGGGCACGGAAAAAAAAAGGGAAGAATTACCTACTTTTGGGGGAAGAAGAACATCGGAGAAATCTTCGGCAAGAAGATTCTTTCGAGCTGGAAGTGAAGATTGAGCTAAAAGGAGGAAGAGAGGTGGCGATGCCGACAGTGGAAGTTAATGTTTCCATCGGAGAACCTGAGGGATTGTTCGGCGGGGGACGTAATTATCGATTAGCTTGTGTGCCCAAATATTTTTTTTTTTTTTTGATATTTTCCTTCAGAATAAAATTTTCGTTTGTATTATATGTGATTCTTTTTTTAGAAGGGGTGTAGAGGCGCAGGGATGAAAATAAGATCTGAAAATGAGAAAAAATGTGAGGAAAAAAATAATGGTTGAGAAGAATAGACAGCGTATATTCTTACATGTATTCATTACACGTTAGTTGAAGCAACGTGTAAAAGACACACAGCGTGTAATACGTGTGCGTTTTGTCTTTCAACCACTATCTTTTTTCTTGTCATTTTTCCTCATTTTAGATAAAAACGAAATTTCTACAACCTTTAACCTTTTTTAGAAATGCAATTTACTCGTTTAAACTTTAAATTATTCCTCGTGAAACTTTTTTAAGGGGCGAGAAAAAAAACCTAATGAACCAAAATCAAAACAAAACTCAACCGAACTGACCTAAAATAATCCAAATTAATTAAAACCAAAGTTTCTCGATTGATTTTCAACCCAAACCAAACACAAGTAGGTTTGTTTCGGTTTTTTTTTTTTTTCTTTCTTCGTTACGAATCAACCCAGCCCAAAAAAATTACAATAAGTTATGTCTACCCTCGATCAATGAAAGATGGTTATTGCTATCTATATTCATTTTCGATTAATGTTTATTCATATGGCGTAATAATTGAAGAAGGGAAAAACACCTGCTACACAATAAACTTTAAAATCAATCTTACCCTCTTCAAGTGACTATTTGATGGATTTCATCATTCAATTTTTTTTGTCATATGATTAAGAATAAAATTGTTCAATGTATGTTTTACTAAATGTTTGATTATTGTTCCTTTTTACTATATCTATATGTTTGTCAATTTATATATTACTGGTCTCCTAATAAAATTCTAACTTATGTTGTTGATTGAGGTTGACCCGGATATGTCCACGTGGCGTACATCCGGTGAATGGACCAGCAGATCAGGTCAGAACTACATCTAATCTGGAAGTCAAGATGACAATATAGGTCAGATGACCGAGGCGGAGTCCTTGGTCAGGGAAAGATTAGGTCCAGGATATGGGTTAACCATCAGGGGACTCCCCAATCTGGAAATGGATCAGGTGTTGAGAGGTATTTTGCATCATTTAAACAAAAGAAAATTTATAAACCCATACTTAGATGCAAAACTAACTCTAACCGCCAAACACCGGGTAGTTGATAGTATAAGCGAGATAAGTAAAGGGGTCGATCCATTGTGGAGGTGGGAACATTGAATCTAATTTTGTTAATCTTTCCAATTGTTACTACTAGTTATTACTAAAACTAAAGCAGACAAGTAAACCTGGATGAGAGGACTATTAATCCAAAGCCAGGAAACAATAATTGCGAACCAAAATAAATAAAACTACAACTACGAAAAAGCAGTAAAACTAACGAACCCATGATAACAACTAAAGCAATATAACATAGAACAAACATGATCCACCATCCCGCAACCCTTAATTCTTCACTAGATTATCTTATGATGATTTAATTCAAGTTGTGGTTCACCTCTCTTAAGTAATCTTCTATCTCTCGATTTTAAAGATTAACACATCATAAAGCGAGGTGCAAGATCTCTCAATCTAACAACCTAGAGATTCAACCTATCAACTTTCGTTATGTCAAGGTTAAAAATCTCATCTTTCCTATGGTGATCTAAGGTTTACACCGACTTTCGTCATGACGGTAAACATCAATAGCAATACAACTTTCGTTATCGATTGCATAACACATAATCAAAGGAAAGAAAACAACTTTTAAAATTAAACTCACAAGATCATCCATGGACAAGAAATAGAAGGCTTCTTTGAAAAGTATTACATATTGCTCCAAGTTCAAAGCTTGAGAGATCATCATGGTGATCGAACAAGAAAAGGAAAACAAAAGAAGTAAAACCTAATCTAACCGGATCACCCAAGCACAAGGCTTGGGTGATCGGCCTATGAAACCAAGAAGGGGAGCGGCCGCTCTGTGTTTTTAGTGTGTGGAAGAAAATCGATCTATATTGTCTCTCCGAATGAATTGGAGGCTGCTTTGTATTTATAGGGAATTAGTGGCGAGAGATCTTGAACGCTTGATTTGAGTTTGAACTCCGATTCGAGGCATGTGTAACGCCGATTCATTTGTGGAACGCATGATTCGGTATCTTTCGAGCTCTCGGCATTGAATTACGCTTCCGAACGCGCTTGAGTTCCTTATATAACGCCAGATTCGTCTCGAAACGCCGATTTTGGTCATGCAGAGTGAATCCGATGATTCTTTGTCCTTATCTCTTAACACCCCATCCTTATCCATTGTAACAAACCTTATCTCTTGGATATTCTAGATGATTCATGACTTGTCCTCCTTGATCTTATCCTTTTGCCACATCGATTCCAAACTTCAACACTTGTGAGCTCTAATTGATCAATGAATAACACCAAAATGTAATACAATTCCAAATTAATAATAAATCATCAATTAAGCACAAAATTCATTACATTTTGAAATTAACTCATTAAAAATATCATTTACTCAATATTTCAATATAAAGCTTGATTTTATGAAAATCATAAGAATATGGGGAAAATTGATATAAAATATATCGTTAAAAATCGTATAATTTGATACTGAACAACTCCCCCATACTTAGCTTTTTGCTCGTCGAGCAAAACAAAACAGAAACATACTATCAAGAAACCACATAACGACCTTTAGATGTAGTCGTGCTCACGACAAGCTAGTATTCGACAAATCGAAGTCACTCGGTGATTGTGTGTGCGTAGAACCTACTAAACTTCCACCAATCCTCTCTTGATGTATTAAATCAAGCACTAATGATCATCCGGTTAAATAAGCGAAAGTTTCATTACATCTACAAAGACTTACCTACAAAAATTACTTGTCAAGAATAAAGTAACTAACTCACATTTAAATTCTTTTACTTGGTGTCAAGAAAATACCTTTCAGTGTCTCTACTGGGTTTAGATCAACTCGACTCGAGTTCTAAAAACACAAACTTCTCGCGTCTCAAAAGTATAACACTCTCCCTACTTTTGAAGGCGAGTCACCTGAGATCACTCAAACCCGTCTTGTCCAAGGTAAACCACACTCCCCAATTGAGGCGGTATCCAAATGGACTCGAGGTGAAATTTATCATATATATATATATAAGATATTATATTCTCGCCCAAACTCTTTGGAAACTCTTGATCAGGTATCTTTCTAACACATTCAAGACTTTTAAGGTTCTCAAGAACACTAAGGTCTTGAGATTCTAAGCTGTGAGTAAAAAATCACAATTCTTAACTTTCATCAATGCTAAATAAGTGTTATCTGCATCGAGAGTTGGCTATCCTTTAACTAACCGGAGGCTATTTTATATTTGGTTCTTCATCTAATAGGTTCGTGAAATGAAATTCAAGTGAGTGTCGATCTACTAAATCTATTCTTATAACATGACACGACTACTGAAAACAACTAAAGGTGCCAGATTATAAAACTAGCATGCAAGTGAAATGACATTACTCGGGACAAAAACAAAAATTTTGAAAAATTTAGCATTTTTCATAGAAATATGACTAATATGGCAAAAGAATGTAGATACTAATCCCTTCCCCCACACTTAGATTGCAACTTGTCCTCAAGTTGTACAGAAATAAAAAGTTTAGGAACTTAGTGATTGTATTTCCAAGGCGGCAGTCTGGAAAGAACCCTGAAGAACCAAAATTGCTTGACTATCCTTGGAAATGTGGAGCATCACAGATCCAAGTAAGCTTGAATAGATCGGTAGACTTGTGGAGCATCACAGAATCCGACATCGACGTGAAAGCGCTGCACAACAAATTTATCAAAAGTGCCTGCATACTTGATCAAGTGCAAAAAGAGTCTACGGGGAAAAAGAATTATACATTGAAAACATAAGGAGAATAAATCATAGAGATGTTTCAGATTAAGCTCGATAAGGATGGAACATATACATGGACATTGCAAAATAGTAGGCTAGGTGCAACTACATTACAATGCAAACTACATGATATGTAATCTAATAAAAGAAAGCATAAGCAGGCTCAGTGGCGGGTTGTGAAGACACCCCTACGGTGACTACGCCCCTAAAGAAAAGAAAACAATGCAACTAGATGACATGCAACTAAATGAGATGCGAAATAAAAGAAAATAAAAGGAAGAAAACTAGCCCTTAATTTGCAACATGACATGTATAAAATAAAGCGTCTACCAAATAAATGTGAGTTACGATAAGCAGCAGTCTTTGTCCATTACAATGCAAGCAGTGTAAACGCGCCTTAAGACTCATCAAAGGTGATAGCATTATGGAAAACCAACGATTAGCTATACTAAAGCAGATATAACTCATAAGACGCGATGGTAGCATACGGAAAACCGGCGGTAGCTACCCATATGAGTTACAAAATAACAAGAAAGCACATAAGTCTCAAAGCTTAAAAGATTCATCACGGCGGTATGTAGCATACGAAACCGACATTAGCTACTAAATAACAATAAGACCGATTATAGCTTACGAGAACCGGCAATCACTATAACTTGCATAGATGAATCAAGTATATTAAAGTAAATCAATTATTTAACATGGATTCGTAGATGGAAAGATATGAATATGCAAGTTCGAACATCTACGTAAAAATAAAAAGCCACGAAGCTAGTATAAAATTATCCATGTCAAGCGAAGCATTAAAAATCGAGATCAAGGAAAATTGAGAACTGAATCGCATTCCTT
This sequence comes from Gentiana macrophylla, assembly GCA_026214975.1. Classification (NCBI taxonomy): domain Eukaryota; kingdom Viridiplantae; phylum Streptophyta; class Magnoliopsida; order Gentianales; family Gentianaceae; genus Gentiana; species Gentiana macrophylla. Next base: position 39,923,714 of record CM047806.1, on the reverse strand, counting down.
CAGCACGGACGGGCGTTCCACGGTCAGGACAGGCGTTCAATCGAAATTTTTGCATCGAGCAGGCGTTTGAGAACTCAACGGGCGTTCCACTTGTAGATTATAACTGGACGGGCGTTCACTTACCTTGAGCGCTCGTCCCACACCTGAATATGCAAGCGATATGCGAGGAAAATAACAGCAAGTCCCAAAACTCACGAACATACATCATATATCACAAGACACGCAACCCCATCAAATTAACACGAGAGGTTAGATTACACACTAAACATATAATTCACGTTTCATAAATTGAGTAAAAAAACTTTTTGCACCTTCTTAACCCAACGGTCATCGAAACATGGCAAAAATAAAAACTCTCAATTTATTAAACGCTACTTTTATTGAAAAGCGATAAATTGTAACAAAATCGAAGAATTAATTCAAGTAGATTCAACAAAACACCGATTCCCGGCAACGGCGCCACTTTTGTTGAGAGGTATTTTGCATCATTTAAACAAAAGAAAATTTATAAACCCATACTTAGATGCAAAACTAACTCTAACCGGCCAAACACCGGGTAGTTGATAGTATAGCGAGATAAGTAAAGGGTCGATCCACGAGGAATTGGGAACATTGAATCTAATTTTGTTAATCTTTCCAATTGTTACTACTAGTTATTACTAAAACTAAAGCAGACAAGTAAAGCTGGATGAGGACTATTAATCCAAAGCCAGAAACAATAATTGCGAACCAAAATAAATAAAACTACAACTACGAAAAAACAAGTAAAACTAACGAACCCATGATAACAACTAAAGCAATATAACATAGAACAAACATGATCCACCATCCCGCAACCCTTAATTCTTTACTAGATTATCTTATGATGATTTAATTCAAGTTGTGGTTCACCTCTCTTAAGTAATCTTCTATCTCTCGATTTTAAAGATTAACACATCATAAAACGAGGTGCAAGATCTCTCAATCTAACAACACAGAGATTCAACCTATCAACTTTCGTTATGTCAAGGTTAAAAATCTCATCTTTCCTATGGTGATCTAAGGTTTACACCGACTTTCGTCATACGGTAAACATCAATAGCAATACAACTTTCGTTATCGATTGCATAACACATAATCAAAGGAAAGAAAACAACTTTTAAAATTAAACTCACAAGATCATCCATGGACAAGAAATAGAAAAGTCTTTGAAAAGTATTACATGATTGCTCCAAGTTCAAAGCTTGAGAGATCATCATGGTGATCGAACAAGAAAAGGAAAACAAAAGAAGTAAAACCTAATCTAACCCGGATCACCCAAGCACAAGGCTTGGGTGATCGGCCTATAAACCAAGAAGGAGCGAATTTGCTCTGTGTTTTTAGTGTGTGGAAGAAAATCGATCTATATTGTCTCTCTGAATGAATTGGGGGCTGCTTTGTATTTATAGGGAATTAGTGGCGAGAGATCTTGAACGCCCGATTTGAGTTTGAACTCAGTTCGAGGCATGTAGAACGCCGATTACGGCTCTGAACGCCGATTCAGTATCTTCTTCGAGCTCTCGGCATTGAATTCTGCTCCTCCTCCGAGCGCCGGTTCCTTATAAACGCTTGATTCTGTCTCGTAACGCCGATTTTGGTGTGCAGTGAATCCGATGATTCTTTGTCCTTATCTCTTAACACCCCATCCTTATCCATTGTAACAAACCTTATCTCTTGGATATTCTAGATGATTCATGACTTGTCCTCCTTGATCTTATCCTTTTGCCACTTGTCAATTCCAAACTTCAACACTTGTGAGCTCCTAATTAATCAATGAATAACACCAAAATGTAATACAATTCCAAATTAATAATAAATCATCAATTAAGCACAAAATTCATTACATTTTGAAATTAACTCATTAAAAATATCATTTACTCAATATTTCAATATAAAGCTTGATTTCTATGAAAATCATAAGAATATGGGGAAAATTGATATAAAATATATCGTTAAAAATCGTATAATTTGACCCTGAACATCAGGCGACCAGGGCAGGTCCCCGGTCAGGAGAAAACAAATCGAAGACTTATATATACACAAAGAAGTGGTTAGAAGCAGATGTGAGAGGTGGTGGGAGCACGTAACTGCCCACTAGCTCCACTCTAAAATGTAACCGTCTGAACTACGGTTGGACTTGATTCCAAATATATATTTGGATACGTAGGCAGCTTGTGGCAAGTTCAGTCCATGATAGAAACTACTCTTTATTTCATCCTAGAACAAGAAAATCCACAGAACATCCATATTTCATACTGAGTTCAATCATTGGCGCTAGAAGGAGGGTGTTCTTGTTTCTAGCAGCAGATTTAAAGGGTACTTAACAACATGCCACCTAAAAAAATCAACAAGAAAAAGATCAAGCAGGTACTACACAGAATGTTGAGAATCCGCAGGAAGCTCATCAGGAACGCAATCCCGAAAAGCAACCAGAGAATCAGCCAAATACTCAAGATCCGGCTAGGCAGGTCCAAGTGGATGCTTTGAAAGCAATGGGGGCCGCTGAGTTCCAGGCTCTGTTCGAAAGCGTGAGAAAAAAGGAGAGAAAATGCAGGAAATCTCGAGGAAGACGAATTGCCACTATTGGAAGAACAGCCGCCACCAGGGAAAAAGAAGGATGGTTACATGGATGTGGCTGAATCCAGTTGCCGTATTATTAAGAGTAAAACCCGTCAAGCAAATGATGCAGCCAGGGCTGAGTTAGATGCCATACTGGAAGATGAGGAAGACGAGTTCAGTTTGGCTTCACCTTTTGCAGAGCATATTGAGGCTTATCCATGTCCCAGAGGATTTAAGATACCAAAAATCGGTCCGTATGATGGGACAAAGGACCCTTATGATCATATGCATCAGTACATGGCACATATGCATCTGTTTAATACTCTAGCCGAGATGAAGTGCAAGGCGTTCCCAGCACTCTTATATGGGAAGGCTAGAGACTGGTTTAATAAATTACCACCTAGATCTATAACCATTTTTGTAGTTTTAACCAAGAAGTTTATGAGTATGTTTATTGCCGCGAGACCGTTTCAAAGAAATATCATTCATTTGCTTACCATTAAGCAGAAATCTGATGAAACAGTTTTGCAGTTCATTAAAAGGTTCAATGTTGAGTCAGCCCAGGTAGCTGACGTTGATGATCATTTTTTGGTAGCCTCATTCGTAGCAGGACTACGAGAAGGGAGGTTACATGCTAAGTTAAATGGGAAAAATCCCAGAACCATGGAGGAATGCCTAGCAATTGCCTTCAAGCATTGTCAAGGTGAAGAAGCCAACAGTTCTAAGCGTGAGATAGAGAAAGGAGATCACAAAAAAGGCAAGTTAGAGGAGAAATCAGATAAGAAGTGTAAATCAGTTTGGGATAGAGTTCAGGCACCTATAACTGATAGGTTGGGTAAAAAAGGTGCTATGCAGGACTGAGACTTGATGCCATTGGAAAGATCACGAGAAAAAGTTTTAGACATCATGGAGCGTAAAGGCATAGCACGAGTTCCACCCTCTATGAGAGGACCAAGGGAAAAGAGTGATCAGACCAAATTCTGTAAATTTCATCAGGATGTTGGTCATGATCACGGAGACATGCGAGAGATCGATCGAGAGATATCGGACTTAACGGCTATGGAAGGAAGACTCAATGAAGTCATTGATAGATCCCGCAATGAAGAGCCCAGGGGGAGCAGGGAATTTAAAAGAGGGAACTATCAAAATGATAGGAACAAGAATAATGATCAGAGGAGGAATATGAATCTATCTCCGGATCCTGATGGTCAGATCGATAACAGACCAGTGAATAATATTAACACGATTATGGGAGGTCCTAGGAGGACAGATCAGAAGGATAAAAAAATGGCAGGTTCCCAGATCAGAATTCTGGTAAGCGCCAGAAAGTGGAAGGAGAAGTAAGGTATGGGCCAGAGGACCCATTGTCTCTGGTCATGAATAATGAAGGATTGGTCATTGAAGCCATCATCACTAAAAATTTGGTAAAAAGGATCTGCGTGGACACAGGAAGCGCTGTTAACGTTCTATATTACAGGGCATTCCAGGCCATGAGGTTAAGGGAATCGGACTTAATCCCGGTGTCTACTCCTTTGTTCGGATTCGCAGGTCCACCTATTGTCACGGATTTTATTAACACAAAACAAACAAGTAATAATCCGGTTAACCTCAAGTATAAGGATCGTAGTAATAGTGGTTAATGCCGGGTCGATCTTACGGGGAACTAAACGATTGTGATTTCTAGTTTTTGTTTAACCTAAACTATGTCACGAAACTAATCTAAACAAATAAAATAAAACGAGCAGTAAGAAAATAAAACTAGGCAGAGGATATGCTCCAAAGCTAGGAAGAATACGGGTTGCGAACCTATTTAAACTAAACTAATCTAAGATGCAAATAAAAGTAAACTAACTAAACAAATTCAAGTTTTAAGGATTTAAATCAAGTGTATAACGAGCAAACGAGGATTGATCCACCTATCCAACAAGCATTGATTTCCTATCTCGATTATATTGTGGTTTTTATCTAGGTTGTGATTCACCTTATCTAAACATGAACCCTAATTCCTTAGAAAGTTCATCTATTAATCTATTATCTTCCAATGCAAGATTAACGCGTTTTCTAACCAAAGGTGTAAACTTTATGATTTTGATCTAGCAATTAAACCTATTAACTTCCGTTATGATAGATTCAAATTACTATTCTTATTCATGGTGATCTAAGGTTTATTAAGATTTCCATCAACAATAAACAATCAACACATGCATATCTTCCGATGTAAAAGCAATTAAAACATAATAAACATGAATAAGAAACAACCTTTAATAAAAACTCACAGTATAATCGATGAAAACGAAATCAACAATTGTTGGATGGCCTCACAATACTCGTTTGATGAAGCTTTTAGCTTCTGAACATCCTCAGCAACTCAAATTTGCGGAAACAGTGCATAAAAAGTAACTAGTTTAATCTAAATCTAAAGTGCATAAAAACTGGAATAAAAGGAAGAAAAACGCAGCCTAAAGCCGCCCCTAGGTTTAGGGTTTTGAATAATGAGTGTATGGTATGTTTAGGGTTGAGAAACAGCCGCTTATTTATAGATTTTAAAGTCGGTTCAAACAAAGTCGGCTACGGACGCCTGTCTGGAATCTTGAACGCCCGTCCCACTCTTCAATAGAACTTGAATCGGGCGAGTCATGACCAGGACGCTCGTCCATCCAGCGTCCACTCCAGCGTCCAAACTTTACGAATCAAAGATGTCATCACGGCGCTGCGTTCGATTTAAACAAACGCCCGTCCCACTGGACGGGACACGACGCCTTGATCCAATATGATTAATTTCGATTTCTTGATCTTTATCTCTTTTCTTCTTGTCAATTCCTTCATTATCTCTTTCATCATCAAATATTTCGACTCTTATCTCCTTTTGATCATCATTCGAGCATCAAGCACGCACCTATAACACATTAAAAACATCGCAAAATGTAATAATGTCCAAATAATCGTAAAAACATAATTAAAGCACATAAATCAACATATTTTGCGATTAACTCTTTTTAAATATCATTTACTCAATAAATCCATTAGATACCCGTTTCTTATGCAAATTAACACAAATACGAGGGAAATTATCATAGAATATAGCGTTATAAATCGTATAAATTCACCCTTAACACCTATCCATCCTATAGGCATGATTACATTGCCTAACACCTATGGTAATTTACCAAAGGGCAGGACCCTAATGGTGAATTATATTGTTGTTAAGGCCCCATATGCTTATAACGTTATCATGGGAAGACCAACAATTATTGATCTACGGGCAGTTATTTCTTTAGCACATAATAGTATGAAATTCCCACACAATTCTAGGTCAGTTGAGATAAAAGGAGATGTGGAAGTGGACAGGAGATGTTACACATCTGTAGTCGACGAAATGAAGTTTGTTCAGCAAGTAACTTTAGAAGAGTTATTACCGGAAGAGGAAAAGACTTGGGTATCAGTGGACCAGACAGAGGCAGTTCAAATTGGCGAACAGGGATCATATTCAGTAATTATTGTGGGTTCCTGGATTCCAGATCATTATAAAATGGCATTAACATGACTGCTTAAAGAATACAATGATGTCTTTGCTTGGAAGACAGAGGATATGCCAGGTTTTCACCAGACTTGGTAGTCCATAGTTTAAATGTGGACCCGAACAGACCCTCTGTTCGTCAAAAGAAGCGGCATTTTGCACCAGAACGGATTTCAATTATACAACAAGAGGTTGCAAAGCTTAAACAAGAAGGAATTGTTAAAGAAGTGATTTATCCAGAATGGCTAGCCAATCCAGTGTTGGTGAAGAAACTAGATGGGTCCTGGAGGATGTGCGTAGATTTCACGGACCTGAACAAAGCTTGTCCTAAAGACAATTATACATCACCTAGAATTGACAGGGCTAGTTGATTCAACTGTGGGGCTTGAAATCTTTGGGTTCCTGGACGCTTATAAGGGATATCATTAGATCTTTATGGACACGAATGATGTAGAAAAAATGGCTTTTATCACCGAATTCGGTACATATTATTATGTGACTATGCCATTTGGCTTGAACAATGCGGGCGCTACATACCAAAGGGCGGTTAATCAAATATTCAGTGCTCGGATTGACAGATCGTGGAAGTGTACGTTGACGACTTACTAATCAAAAGCAGGACATTAGATCAATATTTACGTGATGTGAATGAAGTTTGTGATGTACTCCAGAGTACAACGATGAAGGTAAATCCGAAGAAGTGCACTTTCGGTGTTAGATCTGGAAAAAAATTGGGTTACATGATCTCAAAAGAAGGGATTAGAGCAAATCCAGATAAATTGGATGCTTTGAAGATGATGTCACCCCCTTCCAAAGAAGTTCAAAGGTTAACTGGCAGGCTAGCAGCTTTGAACAGATTCTTATCACAATCTGCACAACGTGCATTACCCTTTTTTAAGATTTTGAGGAAGGTTACTCAATTTCACTGGGATAAAAACTGTCAAAAAGCTTTTGATGAATTGAAGGAGTATCTATTGGAGTTGTCAACTCTATCATCTCCCTAGGAGGGAGAAATTCTATATCTTTATTTGTCCATCTGTGATGAAACTATCAGCGCTGTTTTGGTCAGACATCAAGGAGCACTTCAGAAACCTGTATATTACACGAGAAAAGCATTGCATGGACCTGAAGTCAGGTACTCAGATGCAGAGAAGCTAGTCCTAGCGTTGGTCCATGCGTCAAGAAAATTGAGATCTTATTTTCAGAGCCATCAGATCGTGGTTTTGACTGATCATCCATTGAAGCAAATACTTAGCAAGCCAGATACTTCAGGTAGGTTGGAAAAATGGGTCGTTGAATTGGCAGGTTATGATTTGGAATTCAGACCAAGAACTACTATAAAAGTTCAGGCGTTAGCAGATTTTTTAGCAGAGGAGAAGGCCATATCTATTGATCAGCGTTTGTGTTCTAAGGAGTCAGGTCAATGGAAACTATTTGTTGATGGAGCATCCAATAAGAGTGGATCAGGAGTAGGTCTCCTCCTTATCAGTCCAAGAGGTGATGAATTTCCCTATGCGTTACACTTTAAATTTCATTCAACCAATAATGAAGCTGAATACGAAGCAGTGATCACAGGATTGAATTTGTCTCTGAAGTTGGGAGTTCAGTGTCTTAAGGTCTATAACGACTCTCAGTTAGTATTTAATCATATAAAAGGGGAGTACGAGGCAAAAGAAGAGCCCATGAAAAAGTATCTATCTCTGGCTCAATCTAAAATTGACCAATTTCAAGAGGTACAGGTGCAGCAGGTCTCCAGATCGTAGAATACTCGAGCAGATGCTTTGTCCAAGTTAGCTTCAAACTTTCTATCAGACAAAAAAAGTTAAGATTGAACAATTAAATCAACGCGACTATGAGGCATCAAAAAAGTACAGCTGATCACGCTTGAGAAGGAAGCGTGGATGGATCAATTGTTGTCTATCTCGAAGGATGGACAATTACGAGAGGATAAAGGCGGGCTCGTAAAATTCAACATTTATCTGATAGGTATGCCCTCTTTAATGACGTTTTATATAGAAAATCATTCATATCACCTTGGCTACGGTGTGTCACCATGGAGGACGGCAATTACTTGTTGAGAGAAATCCATTTGGGAATCTGTGGAAATCATATGAGAGCAAGAGCTTTAGCTCGGAAGTGCAGATTGTTTGGCTATTATTGGCCTAAAATGCAACAGGATGCAAAGGAATTAGTATTGGCATGTAGAACATGTCCGGTTAATGGCAATCTATCTCATCAACCATCAGAAAACTTAACTTGATTGTCTCGACTTGGCCCTTTGATCAATGAGGAGTAGATCTGGTGGGTCCATTGCCTAAATCAGCAAGGAATTACCAATTTTTAGTGGTGGTTGTGGATTATTTACTAAGTGGGTAGAGGCTGAAGCGTTAACTACCATCACAACAAAACAGATCCAGAAATTCTTGTGGAAAAACATAGTGTGCAGATATGGTATACCTAAAGCTATAATTTCAGATAATGGTACTCAATTTGAGGATAGAGGAGTTAAAGAATGGTGTACTGAATTGGGTATAACCCAACACTTAACTTCTGTTGGTCACCCACAAGCTAACGGGCAGGTGGAACAGACTAATAGGCTGATTAAAGTTGGTTTAAAGAAAAGGCTAGAACAAGAGGGAAAACATTGGGTAGAACATCTCCCGAACATACTATGGGCTTACAGGACTACGCCAAACGCATCAACACAAGAGACCCCATTCTCTCTAGCATATGGGTGTGAAGTTGTGATCCCAGCCGAAATTGGGTTACCATATCCAAGAACAATTCTATATAGTGACCAAATCCAGGAACAAGAGTTGAGGCATGCTAAGGATGAGTTGGAGGAAAAAATGGATGTTGCTTTGATAAAAATGGCTAAATACAGGCAACAAGTATCTCAATACTACAACTCATGCGTCAGACAAAGTTATTTTAAAGTGTGATTTGGTTTTGCGTAAAAATGAGATCAGCCGGCAAGAACCAGATGGGAAGTTGAGCCCTAACTGGGAAGGACCCTATCAAATCATCAAAGTACATGGTAAGGGAGCTTATCAATTAGCTGATGATACATGGAAGACTATTCCACGAAGTTGGAATGCAGTTAATCTGAAAAAAATATGTTTAAGGCAAGTGCTTATTGTTTTGTTATTCCTCGAATTTCTTATTTAGTGTGATATTATGTTGAATTATTTAAATTATAATTATATTTGATGTATTACTGTTCAACTCTGCCGTTAAACTCTTAAAGAGAAAAATTCGTTAAGTCTGAAAAATCAGACCAATTTAAGACTTCAGGTTAGGTCTTAAATTCCACAGGCCGCAAGCCAGGTCATTAACTCTAATAAGAGAGAAATTCAGTAAGTCTGAAAAATCAGACCAATTTAAGACTTCGGGTTAGGTCTTAAATTCCACAGGCCTCAAGCCAGGTCATTAACTCTAATAAGAGAGAAATTCAGTAAGTCTGAAGAATCAGACCAATTTAAGACTTCATGTTAGGTCTTAAATTCCACAGGCCTCAAGCCAGGTCATTAACTCCTAATAAGAGAGAAATTCAGTAAGTCTGAAAAATCAGACCAAATTAAGACTTCAGGTTAGGTGTTAAGGGTGAATTTATACGATTTATAACGCTATATTCTATGATAATTTCCCTCGTATTTGTGTTAATTTGCATAAGAAACGAGTGTTTAATGGAAATATTGAGTAAATGATATTTTAAATGAGTTAATCGCAAAATAGGTTAATTTATGTGTTTTAAATTCTGATTTTATGTTTATTTGGATGATATTACACTTTGCGATGTTTTTATGTGTTGTAGATACATGATTGAGGCTCAAAAGATGATTAAAAGTTGATTTAGTTTGAGCTAATTGATGATAAAAGAGATAATGAAGAAGTGGGATAGAGATAGAAGAGATAAAGATCAATAAATCGAAATTCAATCATATCAAACTAGCGTCCAGGTCCCGTCCAGAGTGGACGGGCGTTTGATAAAGCAGACGGGCGTCACGAGGAGCGATTTTGATCTGAAAGTATGGGCGTAAATGCGAGCGGGCGTCTGAAGCGATCAGGTTATACGGGACGGGCGTTCACGAGAGGACGGCGTCCGTCGGCCGACTTAGTGAAACCGACTTGAAATCTATAAATAAGCGTTTGTTTCTCAACCCAAAACATACCATACACTCATTATTCAAAACCACAACCCTAGGGGCGGCTTTAGGCTGCGTTTGTCTCTCTTTTATTCGATTTTATGCACTTTAGTTTAGATTAAATTAGTTATCTTTTTATGCCTTTGTTTATGCAAATTTGAGTTCTTGAGGATGTTCGAAGCTAAAAGCTTCATCAAGCGAGTATTGTGAAGCCATCCAACGATTGTTGATTTCGTTTTCATCGATTATCTTTGTGAGTTTTATTAAAGGTTGTTTCTTATTCATGTTTATGATGTTTTAATTGCTTTCACATCGGAAGATATGCATGTGTTGATTGTTTATTGTTGATGGAAATCTTAATAAACCTTAGATCACCATGAATAAGAGTAGTAAGTTGAATCTATCATAACGGAAGTTAATAGGTTTAATTGCTAGATCATAATCATAAAGTTTACACCTTTGGTTAGAAAACGCGTTAATCTTGCATTGGAAGATAATAGATTAATAGATGAACTTTCTAAGGAATTAGGGTTCATGTTTAGATAAGGTGAATCACAACCTAGATAAAAACCACAATATAATCGAGATAGGAAATCAATGCTTGTTGGATAGGTGGATCAATCCTCGTTTGCTCGTTATATACTTGCTTTAAATCCTTAAAACTTGAATTTGTTTAGTTAGTTTACTTTTATTTGCATCTTAGATTAGTTTAGTTAAAGGTTCGCAACCCGTATTCTTCCTAGCTTTGGATTATATCCTCTGTCTAGTTTTTTTTTTCATTACTGTTTGGTTTTATTATTTGTTTAGATTAGTTTCGTGACATAGTTTAGGTTAGACAAAAACTAGGAATCACAATCGTTTAGTTCCCCGTAAGATCGACCCGGCATTAACCACTATTACTACGATCCTTATACTTGAGGTTAACCGGATTATTACTTGTTTGTTTTGTGTTAATAAAATCCGTGACAAGTTTTTGGCGCCGTTGCCGGGGAACCGGACGGTTGTCTAGTTTTTGTTTTTCGTTTTTCTGTTTTGTTTTTGTTTTTCCTGTTTTTATTTCGTTTTAATTTCCTGTTTTTAGTTGATAAACGTTTAGGTAATTAGTTAATTAGGGTTTTAGTTTAGGGTTTAAGGTTCTCTTGTGATTAGTTCTCCCCTTTATCTCTTCTCTCTGTTTCTGTTTCTATTCTTTCATTCCCCTTCTTTTCTGTTATTTTCTGCAAAATTTCCTGCTTCTGTTCTAATTTTTCCGCTACCAAATGGGCGTCTGGGATATTGGACGCCCGTCCGTTGGAAAATTATCAATTCTGTTCTGTTTTCTTTCACTTAGACGAGCGTCCATAAAATTTGGACGCCCGTTCAAGTTTTCTGAAGACCAGACGAGCGTTTGGGAGACCGAACGCCCGTCCAGTCCAAAAGTTGAGCAGACGCCCGTCCAAGACTTTGGACGCCCGTCTGTTTCATCTTTTCCTTACTAATCTTATTTCCCTTTCTTTCTTTTCTTTTCTTTTCTTTTCTTTAGGCTTTTAATTTTTAGTTTAGGCTTTTAATTTCTTAGTTTTAGGCTTCTTTTCACTTGTTTTTGGTCGGTTTATGCAAACTCGAGTCAAAAGGACCGTTATTATACACCCACGACCCGAAGCGAACCATAGTCGGCCAAGCAGCGGATTTTCCGTTCGCGGTTACGGCGAGCGAGCGAGCAAGATCTTGAAGATCAATTAGCAAAGGAAATCGCGATTTTGTGATAATGGCGCCGATAATAGGCGTCGTTGGCGGACTACGCCATGCCAGGCGAAGTCAAAGTCAGCCCGGCTATTGTTATTCCAGCCATTACCGCACAAACCTTTGAGCTAAAGCCGGGACTTATCCAGATGATGCAGCATGCATCAATTTTTCATGGCTATCAATCAGAGAATCCGCATACCCACTTACATCGTTCTTAGAGATATGCGGTACTACGCATCAAGGAGTAAGTGAGGATGCGATCAAGCTTAAATCTGTTTCCTTTTTCTTTGAAATGAGAGGCTAAAGAGTGGTACACCTCTCTCCCTTCTGAATCTATCACCACCTGGGCGGAACTCGAAAAGGAGTTCTTGAGTCAATATTTTCCACCTTCAAAGATGGCCCAGTGCTTAAATGAAATATTCACTTTCTATCAGAAAGAGAATGAATCTTTCTTCGAATGTTGGAAGAGATTCAAGTCTCTTCTTAGAAAGTGCCCCCACCATGGCTTGCCTTTGGAAAGGCAAGTCAATACATTCTTCAGTGGATTGACCGAGCTCACCAAAGGCATGGTCAGCAGTTCATCTGGTGGGGCATTTCAAGAAAACACACAAGAGAGGATGGGCATTGTTTGAGGACATTGCAAAGTACAACTCGCCCCTCTTATCAAGCAATTCAAGCACCTCCTCCTCCCAAGGTTGAGGAAGTCAATTTGCAAAGTTTGATCGCCATCTTTGCGAAGCGAGATGGTACCACCTCAAGTTTCAAATCCGATAAATCAAACTTCTTCTTTTCCACAGAACCCTCGGGTTACATCTGCCTTCTTCGCCATCGGTGGCCATATGAATGGCGGTGTCAATTAATCTCCACGCACCTTATCAAGTTAATCTGTTGTTCATGATTATGGGCGGTACAATCAAGTCACATGTCGAATTGTGGCGAGGTGGGGCACACTTCTAAAGTGTCCTATGAGCGGACGAGAATCTTTGAAGTGAATGCATTCTATGGCGAGAACAATCAAAGGTTCAATCGGTTTTACGGCGAATAATTTTCAAAACCAAGGGTTTAGTCAACCTTCAAGTTTTAATCTAATTGAATTCGAATCGAATTTCAATAGAAACCCTGGTTTTAATCGGAACCAAAATTCAAAATTTTCCAATCTAATCAAAGGTTCAATCGAAATTGGCCCGCCAATTCTAATTCTCTGATCCAAAGTCGGCCCGACCCACCCTATTCTCCAAATTTCTAAAACTCTCAAAGTCCCTCCCAATCTACCAATCTTGAAGCTAAATTGGAGGAGCAAAGTAGATCAATGAAGAATCTTGAGAGACAAATTGGGCAAGCTGGTGAGCAGTTAGCTTTAGACCCAGAGGCGGTGCCAGTTTCACGAGAAGAATCCAAAGGGTGGTCAAGTTGCTCAGTGATTTGAACAAAGGCCCATATCTTGACCTCGTGCCATCAATTCAATTCGGTAAAGAGGAGGCGGTGCAATGAATCGAAGCGGTACTCAAGTTAGTGGTCCTTCCCAAGCGGAAACCACTAGCCCCTCCTGCCATTGATAAGGCAGGAGGGGAAGCTGAGCAACTTGACAGGAGGCTGCATGAGAAAACTCAACTGCATGAGAAAACTCAGGAGGCTGATCCCCTGAGAGGTGAAGAAGTTGGTGATCCTCAAGTGGCTGATCCCTTGAGGACTGATAAAGCAAGCGAAAGTCAGGAGGCTGATCCCCTGAATATAAAAAAATCTGAAAAAGCTGTTCGATGGAAGGATCTGGAAGACAAAGCTGTAAGCGCATCCTCAAAGAAAGTCTTTTCTGAGAGTGACCTTAAGAAGCTTCCATTTCCACCGAGAAAGCGCAACATTCCTTTGAGTGAGGACAAAAAGTACGAGAAGGTGCTGAACCTTTTGAAAAATACTCAGGTAAATCTTCCACTATCAGATGTTTTGGTCGAGATGCCTAAGTATACAAAATTCATCAAGGATGTTGTGTCTTCGAAAAAGAAGTTAGCAGGCATGGAAAGACAAATTGGTGAGGATTGCTCCATGATTAATTATGAAGACTTACCAATTAAAAGAGGTGACCCTGGTAAGTTCGTACTTACAGTATTAATGGGAGGTCTAGTCTTCCCTAATTCTTTGTGTGATCTAGGTGCCTCTAATAGTCTTATGCCAATGTCTGTATGCAAACAGCTCGGTTTACAAAGCCTTCTAGAACCCACTACTATGAGTCTACAATTCGCGGATAGATCTTCTAAGAAAGCTTCAGGGATCCTGAAAGACGTTTTGGTTCAGATTGATAGATTTACCTTTCCAGTCGATTGGTATGTTTTAGATATGGAGAAAGATGAAAACGTCCCCCTGATTCTTGGAAGTCCTTTCTTATCTACAGCTAGAGCCCTCATTGATTGCGATGGTGGGCAAGTGACTATCCGAGTTGGTGACCAAGAGGTGAGTTACAATGTCTTAAAATCCATTCAAGTACCATCGGCCCTCTAACGGCTTTTCCATTGATTATATGGTGCGATTTCACCGATTATATGGATAAGCAAGTCATGGCTGTAGAAGCGGAATATGAGCGACTAGTTGATAATCTAAATACTCATGGTGTGGTCAATCTAGATCAATTAGCAGCTGATTTTGAGGAAGAATTGTTGGAAGAAGAAGCTTTGGCAGTGGGACCACAGAGTAAACTCAGTGATGTTGAGTTGAAAAGTGGAGATCTCAAGTCGAGTTTAGAAGACCCCCCTGCAGATCTGGTGTTGAAGCCGTTGCCTAAACATCTTAAGTATGTGTTTTTAAGAGAAGGTGACAAGCTTCCATTGATTATATCTGCCAAGCTTTCGTATAGAGGAGATGAAATTGATCAACGTCTTGAAAGCGTAATGAAAAAGCATTTGGGTGGCAAGTAGGAGATATCCGAGGAATATCTCCGGACATCTGTATGCATAAGATCAAGGCGAATGAGGGTGCAAAATGTGTACGACAGCCCCCGGAGGAGGCTCAACCCTCACATGCAAGAGGTGGTTAAGAAAGAAATCATCAAACTTACGGACATGGGAATTATTTATGCCATCGCCGACAATGAATGGGTTTCCCGACTCGAGGTAGTCCCCAAGAAAGGTGGAATTACGATTGAGAAGAATGAGAAGGAGAGGAAATAGCATTGAGACTTGTCTTTGTTTCTGAGATGCAGATCGATTATCGAAAGCTCAATGAGGTAACCATGAAAGATCACTTTCCCTTTCATTCATTGATCGGATGCTTGGCGTCTGGCGGGACACGATTCTATCGCTTCCTAGATGGCTATTCGAGGATACTTCCGGATACCCATTGATCCGGTGACCAAGAAAAGACCACTTTTACTCGCTTATGGTACATTCGCTACAGCGAATGCCATTTGGTCTCTGCAATGCCCCAAGCTACATTTCAACGATGTATGCTAGCTATCTTTGACGGGCTTGTAGAGAAGTGTATGGAGATTTTATGGGCGATTTTTCGGTTTTTGGTGATCTTTTGATGATTGCCTTGACAATCTTGATCAAGTGTTATCGGATGTGTGAAAAGAACTTAGTACTTAATTGGGAAAAATGCCATTTCATGGTAGATGAGGAATAGTTCTAGGCCACAAAATATCCGCCAAAGGTATAGAAGTTGACAGGGCCAAAGTAGAAGCTATCGAAAAGATGAGTTATCCCAAGAATGTGCGAGAAGTGAGAGGCTTTCTTGGACATGTCGGATTCTACAGAAGGTTCATTCAAGACTTCTCCAAGATAGCCAAGCCCCTGTCCACTCTACTAAAGGAAGACGTTGAGTTCAATTTTGATGAGAGTTGCAAGCAAGCGTTTGAGGAGCTCAAAAATCGTTTAATTTCTGCTCCAATTCTTATATCGCCCGACTGGAACCTACCTTTTGAGCTTATGTGCGACGCATCAAACTATGCGGTTGGTGCTGTTCTAGGACAAAAGATCAAGGGGAAGTTCCAGCCCATCTATTACACCAGTCACACATTGAACCCCTCTCAAGTTAACTATACCACTACTGAAAAGGAACTATTGGCCGTAGTTTTGCTATGGACAAGTTCCGTGAGTTACTTGTTAGGAGCTCAAGTGATTGTGTGGGTGATCACGCCGCTTGCTGCGGTATCTGATGACTAAGAAAGAAGCCAAACCGCACCTACTACGTTGGATATTGACTCTACAAGAGTTTGACGTTCAAATAAAGGACAAAAAGGGCAGTGAAAACGTAGTGGCTGATCACGTTTCAAGGATGCTTAATAAGGAAAAGGATGAACCAGATGATATAGACCTTTACTTTCCTCTAGAGAACATCATGTTGATAGACGGATGTCCTCCTGATGTTCCATGGTATTCTTCCATTGTAAACTACCTTCATGCCCGTTATCTCGATCCAGAATTGTCTTATCAGGAGAAGAAAAAGTTCTTCTCTGATTTGAAATCTTTCGTTTGGGATGAACCTTATCTTTTCATGATCTGTAAAGATGGTTTGCTTAGGAGATGTGTTCTGAATCGGCGGCGGGATATTATTGAGCAATGCCATAGCGGACCCAACTGGAAGTCACTTTGGTCCGTGGAAAACCGTCGCTAAGATCTTCCAATCCGGTTTCTATTGGCCTACGATCTTTAAGGATCTGAAGCTTTACGTAAAGCTTGCGATAGATGCCAAAGAACCGGTACTCTGACAAGGCGTTTTGACATGCCTTTGAAACCCATCCTAGAATGCGAGGTCTTTGACGTATGGGGTATCGATTTTATGGGACCATTCCCATCATCTTGCGGTAACAAATACATCTTACTCTGCGTAGACTACGTATCTAAATGGGTGGAGGCTCAAGCCACTCCTCACAACGATCATAAGACAGTCATGAAATTTCTAAAGAAAAATATTTTCGTGAGGTTTGGATGTCCACGTGCCTTGATCAGTGATGAAGGGACGCATTTCTGCAACCGACCCCTAGAGAAAGTTCTTGAAAAGTATGGTGTCCGTCATAAGACAGGCACACCATATCATCCGATGACTAGTGGTCAGGTTGATAGGAGCAACCAAAGCATCAAGAAAATCTCTGAAAAGACGATGCTTGATCATAGAAAGGATTTGGAGTTTGAAATTGGATGATGTACTTTGGGCATACAGAACTGCCTATAAAACCCTATGGGTACATCTCCATATCAAATGGTCTATGGAAAGCCATGTCATCTGCCTATCGAGTTAGAGCATAGAGCTTATTGGGCTACAAAGTTTCTGAACTTTGATTCCGAATCTTGTGGGAAACATCGATTGCAGCAGCTACATGAGTTAGACGAATTCAGACTCCAGGCCTATGAAAGTGCCAGGATTAGTAAAGATAAGATGAAGCTACTCCACGATACTAAGATTAAGAAGAGAGAATTTCAAGTCGGCGAACAAGTTCTTCTATACAATTCTAGGCTACATTTGTTTCCTGGAAAGTTGAGGACACGTTGGTCCGGCCCTTTCGAGATTCTCCAAGTCATTCCTGGAGGCGTTCTAGAACTTCACGGTTATAGTGGTAAACCGTTTCGAGTGAACGGTCAGAGGTGCAAGCACTACATTGGTGAACCTAAAGAAAAGCCTTTGACTGTTCGTTGCCTCGATATCCTCGGGTGTGGTGCTACGCAAGTCGATGAATTTGACGTGTTTTCACCCGACCTATTTTCAGAGGATGACGGTAATGATCAATTTGAAGAAGTTCTAGCTGGTAGTTGGGATATGGAAGAGTATTGGAAGGAGCATCAACTGAAAAGTCATCAGAAGAATCAACAGAGGAAGAAGTCAACCATAGGGAAGTTTAAGCGTGTTTGGAAAGCTATTAAAGATTTCACCCCGTGTGTGAGATCTTTGTTTACTGTGACCACACTCACGATCGAGCTTACGAGGTAGTGGTGGCGGAGAAAAGTCAAATGGCCTGATCCAGTGAGCTTTAAACGGTGTCGAGCTAACGACATTAACCAAAAAAGCGCCAGCAGGGGCAACCTAGATATCGTTCTTTTAGTTATTCTTGTTTTTATGCTTTGGTAGTTTTAGTATTTAAGTTTAGTTTATTAAGTGTTAGCCTTACTCAGTTTTGCTGTTGTTTACATCTGTCAGTTAGTGTGCTTTCTAGATATGGATTTCGGTGTTCAGCCAGAGGAGTTACCTTTCCTTAGGAGGATCCCACTAATCACTGTAGATGACGGACCGGGAGGAACCATCGTTTTGCATGTAGACTTTGACATTAGTACCCGAGTCAAGACTGTCACCTATGTTCTTATCGTTCCCCGCTGTTCGGGAGGTGGAGACTTTACTCCTGAGGAGTTACAGGCAGCTCTAGGACGTCCATGCACGATCCTCAATGATCCGATCTTGTGATTGATTTAGCGCTAGTCTTTGCAAATTTGAACATTTTCGAGGTGTTGATGTAGCTGGTGAGGATTGGGGTTTGCAGGATGAATATGACTTCCCTCCGGCGATTGACATGCTCCGCCGTCTTATTCGAGTGATAGATTGGTCGGCCGTTTACGATGACTAGCGTTCTTAAGTTGTTTCATCGAGCAGACGACGTAAAACAAAAGCGCTTGGTGGGAGGCAACCCACTGTTTTCTATTTGTTTTTATTTATTTTCTAGTAATTTTATGTACTTCGTTTGATTTTTATTTGTATTTTTGAAGTTTTAATTAAGTTTAATAAGAAAGTGCAATTTTAAATTTGATTTGTATGGAAATTTTATAATTTTTGCATTTTTCCTGCTTGGACGCCTGTCCAGAGCTCTGGACGCCCGTCCGCCATGACCAATTCTTGGACGAACGTCCACTAAGCCTGGACGCCCGTCTGATTTATTCCCTCCAATCCTGTATGTGATTTAAACTTTTGGACGAGCGTCTAATAAACTGGACGCCCGTCCAGTTCATCTAGTTTCCCAGTGGACGCCCGTCCGCTGAGTTGGACGAGCGTCCAACCTCTGTCTATATATACCCCCTCCTTCGATGAACCTTCATTTTTACGAATTTCAAGCGCTAAAACGGTTCTTCTCCTCCTTTTGCCCTAAAATCTTCAATTTAAACCATTTTGAGCGATTCCAAGTGCTATAGACCGCTCTTGATACCCTCTCTTCGATTTTCATAACCAAAATCCCCAACACGCTATATTTTTGGAGAATCAGGAGCCTTTTCAGTCCGACTTTTTGATAGAAAAATCCGATTTTTGGAGCCCATTTGGTGTTGTTTGGACTGATTTTCACCTCGATCAACATCTACTCACCCTACTTGGTAAGTTAGTAACAACTTTTCTAGTTTTTATTCACGTTTTTTGCGAGTTCGATCTTTGGGTCGGCTCGTTCCCTTGAATATCATCTTAATTCGTTTTTTTTTTCTTTTGGTTTTGTGTTTCTTTCTGCTTTGTTATGGTGATGTGGTGTTGTGATGGATGGTGAATGGGTTGTTTGGTGTTGATTATGGTTGTGGTTGTGGTTTGGTTGCCTTGAAATCCCGCTTTGGATGTTAAACGGGTAAATTGTGGTGAATTGGGATTGTTTTTGTGTAGTCTAGGCTTGAAAATGGTTCATAAGAAAGCAGTCGTGAAGAGACACGGTAAGGAAGTGGCCCGGGAGGCGGGAAAGAAATGCAAAGAGTTTGATCCCACCTTAGTTGATCCTAACCGGGGTGTGAGTATCCGAGAACAACCCCCTAGAGCCACCCAAACTAGGACTACTTTAAGGGATGAACCAACCTCGGAGTCTGAAACGGATGATGATATTCCCTTGGTAAGGATGCCTAGAGTTCAAAAAGGAGGAGCACCATCTAGGGTTGAGGAGGTTGTAGAAGCCTCTCGGGAAGAAGAACCGGTTGAAACTAGGGCTGCTCCACCTAGGAAGAAAGCCAAAACCGTACCCCCGATGCCTATGCCTCGCAGATTCGTGAACCCTAAGGCCCACGATGCTTACACCAAGCACTATTTCTCAAGGACTATGTTGATAGAAAGGGCTATATTGGAAGCTAAGGTGGATCCCGGGTTCGTTAAGTTGCTTAAGGATAGGAAATGGGATGCCTTGATGACGATCCCGACTACCCCGGTCAATGGTTCCTTGGTTCGGGAATTTTACGCCAATTGTTCAGAAACCGACTTAGAGACGAAGGTAGTCGTGGTTCGAGGGGTACAAGTTCCGTTTACACCCGATGTGATCAATAAGAAGAATGGGTTGGTAGCTTTTGAGGGTCGAGACTACAAGGAGGAGATTGTACATAAGCGAGTTTGGGGACAGGACCGCTGGAGGAGTTGAGATTGAGAGTTTGCCCGGATGTCGCTGGACATTGAGACCGGGAGGAGACCGGAAGGAGTTGGTTACCACGACTGGACGGAGGGCTGGAAGGTCAGTGTCGGTTTATTGAGTCGGTTGTTGCCTAAGAACAACTTGACACATTTTCATATTGGTGACCTAGGGATGTTGTATGCGTTGACGTTTGGTTTGAATGTGGATGTGGGACAAGCTTTATATGACGAGATCTCTATCAACCAGAAGGTTTATACACGGAGTTTGATCGTCCCTCACCACGATCCACGCTTGTGTCTCGATGCCGGTGTGCACGAGTTTGGGGCCGATCATAAGCCGAAGAATCCTAGGCCTTTACAGCGAGAAAAGAGTAAGTCTTCGGGACATTCTGAGCCGGAGGCACCTCAGGAGCCTGGTTCTTCATCAGCACCGCCTCGAGCATCCTCCCTTCCTACTTTATCTCCCGCAGTTAGGATGCGATTGAGCATGGCCAATAGTTTCTGGGAATGGCTGGGTGATATTCGGGATACGCAGAACAATATTTTGTCCATTCTTCAATGTATCTGTGAGGGCCGGCAGCCGAGGGACGACATAACCTTCAATCCGAGCTCCGTTGATTATCTCTTTGATGATGAGATTGAGCAGGTCATTGCGGATGTTCTACACGACTCTGAGTCATCTTCAGATGAGGAGCAGCCTGACTCGGCAGATAGGACTACGGCACCACCTTCTGGACCCTCCTCTGATCCTCCAGCTGACGATTCTGCGGCGCCAAGCCAACCTTGATCTTATTTTGTCTATTTTTACGTTGGTTGTTTTGTATTGACATTTTTACTTATATGATTCGTTGTAATTTTGTTGTTGCTACTGTCTCTTTTTCCGTTGGATCATGTAAGCCATAAGGCTCCCGTACTTTCATTTTTATTTTGGTGATACCTTTGGATGTATTGAATGCGTTATCTTTTGATTTATATTCATTTTTGCTATCTCTTTTCATTTTGGTATAATTCCCCATTTTCCCCGAGATGTTTCCGTGTTTGTCAAGTCGTGTAGGTATATTTTTCGCGATTTTGTCGAGCTACATTGTCTGGTTACGAGTTCTAAGTGTAACTATATAGGCTCCGGCCTGACCGACATTCGAGTAACGCTTGAAATCAGCTAAGTCTTTTATCTTTTCTTTCCTTCTGCACAACATGAGGACATGTTGATCTTTAAGTGTGGGGGAGGGGAATATTCGATATGTATCTACGTATTTGCTTAATTCGACATGTTTCTGTGCAACATGAGCTAAAATGAGCCAGAATTTTAAAATTTCTTGACATTTTTGTTTTTGTTTTGTCCCGAGTAGGCAAGTCAGATCTATGTTCGTTATTTTAATATTCATCGATGCTATATATCATATGTTTGATAAGTTAGTTGTTTCACCCGTTATCTATTTTACACGAGCCATAGTGAATGATGAGCTAATTTATAAAGTTATACCCCTTTTGGATTAGTGATTTTTGTTTTCTTATAAGTCATGTGCTTAGTGCTACGTATATATCTTGAGATTTATGATAGTTTGTATTTAGATCCAGAGTATGATATACTGTGAATATCTTAGGTTTGAATGTGATAAGTAACACGTAACTTATTGTCAAATGAAAAAGTTGAAAAATATGAAGTAATTTGTGTGTGTCGAAAGCTAGTCGATGATTTGAGTGCGATAGGGTATACCACGTATGTCCTATACCACTATGATGACTAAAAGCTCACGACAGTCAGGAGAAGCTGCCTTATGATTGGAGTAAGGTAGGGTATATCTCGAATATCCTATTCTGCTATGACAGGGCAATAGCTCATTCTGATGTGCGTTTAAAAGTGGAAAAAGTTAAATCAACTAAATGAATTGTTATGAATTGAATAAGTGTAAGACTGAGTTATCGTCTATCTTATCCCCAGTAGAAACTGATAGATATGCTGTAGGGATTATCCTCTGAGTATTTCAGAAACACCCTAGATATATTCGATCATTCTTTTCGGGATATTTCACGTTTGTAGGGTACATCTTATAAGTGTCACTTATTGCTAGTCTACGAGGGGGTATTAGCTAGTTTTGCTTTGAGTTTCTCAAGTTTGGGTTTAGTGGAAGTTTTCTATGGCTTTGCACACACACTGGTGAACTTCTGATTTATTGGATATGTGTTATATATGTTTAGATGTCTATCTTTTCTCGAGCCTTTACTTTGTTTTGTTTTGCTCGGGACGAGCAAAAGCTTAAGTGTGGGGGAGTTGTTAAGGGTGAATTTATACGATTTATAACGCTATATTCTATGATAATTTCCCTCGTATTTGTGTTAATTTGCATAAGAAATGAGTGTTTAATGGAAATATTGAGTAAATGATATTTTAAATGAGTTAATCGCAAAATAGGTTAATTTATGTGTTTTAAATTGTGAGTTTATGTTTATTTGGATGATATTACACTTTGCGATGTTTTTATGTGTTGTAGATACATGATTGAGGCTCAAAAGATGATTAAAAGTTGATTTAGTTCAAGCTAATTGATGATAAAAGAGATAATGAAGAAGTGGGATAGAGATAGAAGAGATAAAGATCAATAAATCGAAATTCAATCATATCGAACTAGCGTCCAGGTCCCGTCCAGAGTGGACGGGCGTTTGATAAAGCAGACGGGCGTCCTGAGGAGCGATTTTTATACAGAGAGTATGGACGTCGTCTGAACGGGCGTCTGAAGCAGTCTAGCGTTATCTGGACGGGCGTTCACGAGAGCGGACGAGCGTCCGTCGGCCGACTTAGTGAAACCGACTTCGAAATCTATAAATAAGCGGCTGTTTCTCAACCCAAAACATACCATACACTCATTATTCAAAACCCTAACCCTAGGGGCGGCTTTAGGCTGCGTTTTTCTCTCTTTTATTCCAGTTTTATGCACTTTAGTTTAGATTAAATTAGTTATCTTTTATGCCTTTGTTTTCGCAAATTTGAGTTGCTGAGGATGTTCAGAAGCTAAAAGCTTCATCAAACGAGTATTGTGAAGCCATCCAACGATTGTTGATTTCGTTTTCATCGATTATACTGTGAGTTTTTATTAAAGGTTGTTTCTTATTCATGTTTATGATGTTTTAATTGCTTTCACATCGGAAGATATGCATGTGTTGATTGTTAATTGTTGATGGAAATCTTAATAAACCTTAGATCACCATGAATAAGAGTAGTAAGTTGAATCTATCATAACGGAAGTTAATAGGTTTAATTGCTAGATCATAATCATAAAGTTTATACCTTTGGTTAGAAAACGCGTTAATCTTGCATTGGAAGATAATAGATTAATAGATGAACTTTCTAAGGAATTAGGGTTCATGTTTAGATAAGGTGAATCACAACCTAGATAAAAACCACAATATAATCGAGATAGGAAATCAATGCTTGTTGGATAGGTGGATCAATCCTCGTTTGCTCGTTATATACTTGCTTTAAATCCTTAAAACTTGAATTTGTTTAGTTAGTTTACTTTTATTTGCATCTTAGATTAGTTTAGTTAAAGGTTCGCAACCCGTATTCTTCCTAGCTTTGGATTATATCCTCTGTCTAGTTTTATTTTCTGTTCTGTTTGGTTTTTATTCGCTGTTTAGATTAGTTTCGTGACATAGTTTAGGTTAGACAAAAACTAGGAATCACAATCGTTTAGTTCCCCGTAAGATCGACCCGGCATTAACCACTATTACTACGATCCTTATACTTGAGGTTAACCGGATTATTACTGGTTTGTTTTGTGTTAATAAAATCCGTGACATTAGGTCTTAAATTCCACAGGCCTCAAGCCAGGTCATTAACTCTAATAAGAGAGAAATTCAGTAATTCTGAAAAATCATACCAATTTAAGACTTCAGGTTAGGTCTTAAATTCCACAGGCCTCAAGCCAGGTCAATAACTCTAATAAGAGGGAAATTCAGTAAGTTTGAAAAATCAGACCAATTCAAGACCCTAGGTCAGGTCTTGAAAATCCACATACCTCAAAAGGTCGTCAACTCTTAAAAAGAGGCAAATTCATTAAGTCTGAACAAACAGACCACATATAGACCTCGGGTCAGGTCTTAATTTATCAATCCTCTGTAAATCATTAACTCTTTAAAAGAGAAAATTAGTTAAGTCTGACAAATCAGACTACAAATAGACCTCATAATAGGTCATTCTAAAACTATAATAAAACCAAAGTATGATATGTGTTTTTCAAACAAATCACATATCCTATTGGGGGAACAGAGTATGGAGCAAATTTATATTCATAATAAAGACCAGATAAAATTTTAGTTTTGCAGACATAACAAGCAAAATTGCAACTGCAAAAATTTCAAAAAGTTTTGAATTTGAACTTAAAAAGAGAATAAATTAAGGATTGTTTTGATCTGAATTTGGGGGAGCTAGAGATGATGGGCCAAGTCGAGCAGCTGGAGGCCTTTTAGCATATTTGGAGACCAAGTTAACTCCATCTTTAAATTCTTTGAGCCTATCCTCGTAGCTTTGAGACGCATCATCCTTATACCAGCTTAGATGAGCCAGCTTTGCGATATCAACATCAAGACCTACTGCTCTCACATCGTCAATGGCCGAAGAATACCCGTACCATATAAACGGAGCAAAAAGCATCTTTATATTTCCAGCTAGTTCATCAGACTTCCTGTAATCGGCAAGAGCCTTGGCAATCTGATCAGGAAAGGCATTTTTCAGAGTGTCTCTCTCCAGATCAAGGTCATCTATCACTTTTTCCATGCTGGATTTAACCTGGTTGGCAGCAGCAACATTGGACTGGAGCTTGGTAGTTATGGTCTTCAACTCATCATTCTTTATTTGTAGTTGATCAGACAAGCAAGATTTTCAGCTACAGAAGTACTCAACAGCTCTTCATATTTTTTCTTCCACTCAGACAATGACTTGGATAAATCTTCCTCAATTTCTCCTGAAACCTTTAATCTAGAAAGGATTTCCCTGCCCATCTTGGCACCCTAAAAAAGTTATAGGGAACAATGTCAATATATTTGTTTAGGAAAACAAATCAACATAACAGGGGGAAGATACTTACAAAATTTGACAAATCTCTGTTGGACCACTCTTTCTAGTCATACCTCTCTCATCATCACCGCTCGGAAGCATCATGAATATCACCAACTCGGGTATTAGACCTAATACGCTTTGAATGACGACTAATTTTGGTATTAGCTTCCAAGTGAGAAGAATGCTGAACTACCTGATTTTCAATCGTATTCTCGGAATCGTCGTCAACGGCCTCCACTTGAGATGGATGTTTAGTTGAATGGATATCATCTCAAGTAGAAATGGTATTGTCAGCAGGATTAGTGATCTGATCAGACGCAGGATCCCTATGAGGTGCAGTATCATCGGCAATCTGGAGGATGTCAGTAAAGCTTGCCACTACAAAAATCAACAAATAGTTAAAGCAAATATCAAATAAGGTGTATAAAAATTCAAAGCAAAGAAACCTACTTATTTTGTATCTCTCCTCTGACAGCTCAATGTAAGGCTCTAGGCCAGCTATCTCCAAGTGAGCAGCATCAATTAAGTTGGAGCTATACTTCTTCAAACCCAAATATATGTTAGACCCCTTAATATCTTCAAGCAATTTTTTGTCCAGTTTACTCTCCGACGCATCACTACCTTTAGTAGATGTGTTCCACTTACATAAATCCCTACCGGTTCCAGACCTGATGTAGAAAAAATGTTTTTCCCAATCAGGAAACGATTGATAAGTTTTACTAATCAAAGGTATGCTACTCAAATCATCAGCCCTTTTGCAAAAGGTGAACCAACCGGAGCTATTCTTTACCTGTTTACATTGATAAAAAGTCCTAAACAGCAACAACGTGAAGGGGGTGACAAAGCATCTACACCAATTAAGAAACCAGTGATAGCCCTAACACTATTGGGGACTATCTGACCATTCCCCAAGTAATAAAATCTGAGTATCTCCAAATAAGCAGGGGGAAGAGGAAACCTAAGGCCACAATCCAATTGTTCCTTATATACAGTGCAGTACCCGAATAGGAGCATAAGTATTTTTATTTATTCCATACTTGTCACAAATCTTGGTGATATCAGCATCACTCAAACTAGAATCAATTGCGTGACAGGCCATTAAATTCTTCATCTCGTGAGTTCTTATGAGAGCTCTTATAGGTGCAGATAACCCGGAAATGCTATACTCAATTAAGGACGATTCAAAAAATGCACGGATGAAGGAAGCAGCTAAATGAGGAGGCAAAATAGAGAGAAAGGGATCCTCACCAATAATAGATGTGTCGATTTGGTCCGGATTCATAAAAAAATAAAGAAAATTGCAACAAAGGAAAAAGAAGAACTTACTTGATTTCAATATGCGAGTCTGGCAAGTTTGATGCTTTTAGCTACAAATAGTGACGAACATTTACAAGATTTGATGGGTTTAATAGCCTTTAGTCAAAAGGTTTGACGTTTCGGCTGTGCGTCGTTTGAAGGAATACAACAGGTAATTATGGTGACGTTTGGGATAACCGAGGTAACATTGATTACGCCACCTATTTGGTACACGTGGAAGACTTTTAAACTTCAGATCTTAATCCACTTGCTAGACAAGGTCACGTCGATTATGATCTGGGGGTCTTTGATTGAGGTTGACCCGGGTATTTCCACGTGCGTACATCCGGAGAATGGACCAGCAGATCAGGTTAGAACTACATATAATCTGGAAGTTAAGATGCCAATATAGGTCAGATGACCAGGGCAGGTCCTTGGTCAGGGAAAGATTAAATCCAGGATATGGGTTAACCATCAGGGGACTCCTTAGTCTGGAAATGGATCAGGCGACTAGGGAGCGTGTCTTTTACCCCTAAGGAAGGACTTAACAGGGAGCGTGTCTTAACCGACCTACCTATCCAATGTAGTTTAACGACATCCATGGGTGCCAACTCCTAATTCTAGTGCTTAGACTGAACAACTCGATCTAACCACCCTATGTGAAGCTAACCGACTCTCTCTTTAGAAAACCGATTATCCTAACATGATTAAGCTTTAGAGTTGCTCGAACAATGATGACAAACCTCTGTATTGGAAACGATCCTAACAACTAGGCCGAATCTACGCAACGTTCCTAAAACCCCTTATCCCACATCTCACCGCAAAATACATCTATAAGTTCGATGTGTGTGACAGTGAACTAGGTGATCAATCTAATTCAAAAATGTTAAAATAAGTTTTAGGACGTGGGTTAATCATTACAACATAATATTACACACTACACAATTCCCTATCTCATCCCCATTAGGGTTTTCGCTCGATTTCACATAATTCGACTACACATGCAATTAGCTACTCATGATTATGCTAATGACGGAATAAAGAAAGGGAAACATGCTAGAAATAATAAAAGGGAAATAATTCATTGCCATAAAATAGCAGAAAATCTGATCCACAATGTATGACGAAATAATAGCACCAAAAAGTTGAATCTTTTGTTCTTGAAAAGGAAATCTATGCTATAACAAGTGTGTAGAATCGAAGGGAGTAATCTATGGAATCAAAGGATTGAAAGGTGATCAAACTACACTAAAATTGCACCTAAATCGCCCAGGAAAAGTCTAAAGACGGCCCAAAAATGTATAGGGATTGAATGAGCTGCATATTTATAGTGTAGGTCGAAAATCTGCTTCTATCGGTCTCAAACGCCAGTTTGCCTCCTGTCAAATGCTAGTTTGCCTGGAAATCTTGATGATATTAGGGTTTCTCCTTCCATGGACAAGCATTTGCCTTAACTTGAACGCCAGTTCATGGATCATGCCTTGAGGGACAAACGCCCGTTTGCAGTGTCTGAATGCCAGTTTGGCTTGAATGAGCTTTTTGATTCGGGCTGAACCCATCCAAACGCCAGTTTGAGGGTAATTTGAATGCTAGTTTGGCTAAAAACTCAACTTTCAGTATCAATGCTACTTCTGTCAAACACCAGTTTGGACTGGCCAAACGCTAGTTTGAGGTAGGCTTGAGTCAAACGCCAGTTTGAGGTAGGGCAACCGCCAGTTTGCCTTGATTTCACTTCAAACTTCACTTTTCCTCACTTTCATGCTAATTTCGAGCCACGACCACGCTTCTCATCCCAAAACATCGCCTTCCGGGTTCTCTGTCACCCTTCCTGCAATAACATATACGAAAAAATACCACGCGTAATTCCGCAAGACAAAAGTGCTTGGAAAAGAGCTAAATATCGTTATAAAGGCGGAGTTTACTATCGATGTGACAGTTTAACTCCCCGTGCGTGTAACTCTCGATATTACTCTCAAACAGGTCTAGAACTACCCAAAACATACCAATAAAGTGACAAACGGGGGTTAAACTGCGCACCAAAGTACAATAAAGTTGACTCCCATCAACCAACCCACACTTAGCCTTTGCTCGTCCTCAAGTAAATTAGGCGCTCTAAAATAGACCAAAGGATCATTTTTACGAAACATACATAGCACTCATGACATCAAGGCAAAAGTATAGTAGACACTGAATGTACGCCACTTGACTCTATCTTATCACGAAAATGAAGTGTGTGTGATAAAACCGAAAGCTACACTCAAAAATGATTAATACCGGCCAAATGACTACACACAACTCATACCGGGATAGAATCTCCACTAATCGAGGCAACCGAGGCTAAATACGGTCAAGTAGGACTTGAAGGGTTATAACGTTAAGCTCAGGACGGGGTTAATCGAAAGGAAAATTTGGGACTGGAGAAAGAGAAAAACACGAGTGAACCTAATCATTTCATGTATTCTTTCTTCGAAAACATACCAAACCACACCAAAACTCCTTCGATTTTTCTATATGCATTAACAAACAACTCCGACCTTAACATCATACTTTTAATCACTCAAAACATCCTTCTTTGACTCATTTTTCTTGAACTTTACCTTTTTTTTTTTTTTCATTTTCAATCTTTTTTTCTCTATTTTCTCTTTTTTCAAATTTCTTTGCATAATTTTTTCAAATTTCCTCGAACCAGCAAGCCTCACAATAGATTTTCTCGAGCTCCTCCCCTTCATTATATTAGCTCGTACCAACCAACTCCTCTCGAAACACGCAACATCTCCCACCCCACACTTGCTTCAGCAAGTGTGTCTAAAGTAACAACTAAGTCCACTCGTAGGGTGATCAAAAGAATCATGACCAAAAAAATTAGCTCAGGGTTAGGGTAATACAAGCTAAGTAACCAAAACGGCTCATTTCCGGACGGTGGTCAGACCGTCCTATCAAGGCTTAGAGGGGGTAAGAGGGTAAAATGTTGGGATTTTAGCTTATTTGGCTCTGGCTAGGTCAAAGAAGCGCCATGACTCTCATCCCGTATCCGTCCTAGGTAAACCTTTCTATTTCACCTCGAAACTAGTGGTGTAAGTGTGTATAGCAACCAAACTAAGTATAACCAAGGTCTACGTGCATTAAAAAGGGTTCGTATCATGACAAAATAAAATCGCCCTGCACACATTACTCGACTACTAAGACATGTACCAAATCCATCGTGATAAACATGCATATAACGCGGTGTCAAACCGTGAAAAGTTTTAAAATTTTAAGCCACGAACTGACTCGAAAACGGACATTAACTAAGCATATCACAATTAACGGCACATTTATCAATCGAAACAATAAATCTAAGTCGTATCCACCCCCCACTTCGAATGAAACACTGTCCTCAGTGTGTGAATGAGATAGAAAAGAAGACTTAGCTTGAACCCAGCAGAAAGGCGCTCTCGAATCCCGTAACAGCCTCGTGTAAGCGCCACCCGAACCCCTATACCAAAGTAGATACAACCAAAGCAAAGCATGCACGGGACATGGTCCGCGTGCCAAAATATCGAAAAGGGATATGGGGATAGAATAACTGTAAGGCACTGTTACGTCAGAAAACTTGATATGCAATGTAACGCACGACAATGGATTGCTATAGATGGATAAATAACCCCTACGGGTAAAGCACAGAACATCTACGCATGAAAGGAAAAACCACAAAGGCATATAATAGCAAAAATCATCCAAAGTGCGTACAAATAAAATCCAAGACATGAATCAAAGTAGTAGCATGCCAGATGAGTCTGAATCAGCAAGAGTTTGGCCAGAAGTAGTGGAATCAGAATTTCGACAATCAGCAAGGGCCGCAAATGGATTATGGTATGGGTGATGATTCACAACAATATGATGTGAGCTATGTTGGATAAGGGAATCAGGGGCAGAATTGGAATCAAAATCACCATCAGAATTGGAGCCACAATTCCAATCAGGGTCAAAGCTTTAGGCCAAGTCAAGGTTCATCCAATAGGCCTTGGGACCAGAATCAGAATTACCAAACTAACTAAGGCAATTATCCGAACAACCAGAACCAACAAGCTCAGTCGCAAGGCCAACATCAGCAACAAGGTCTGAATTAGGGCCAGAATCAGGGATGGAACCAAAATCAGGGCCAGCAGAACAATCAGAATCAGCAAACAAGCCAGCTGCCGAGAAACAATAATTCTGGCACCTACCAGCATCCGAATGCTCATCTCCACCAGAACAACCAAAATAATCAGCAATCAAATAACTCTGGTGTTCAAAAGACTTTCACAGAAATGCTCCTAGAAAAGTTGGATAGGACTGTATCCGAGTTGAACAAAAATGCTGTGGAGCAAAAAGTGGCCACCCACTCCGCTATCCGGAACTTAGAAACCCAAGTGGGTCAAATCACAACTACATTGAAGAAAAATTTGAGTACTGAACAGAATTTGAGGGAAGTGAATGCAGTATTCACTAGTAGTAGCAGAGATCTGGGGGTTGATTGGTCAAAGCAAGATAAAGTGACCGAAGCAGAGAAGTATCTGAATGAAGAAGATGAGGCTGAGTATTTGGAAATAGGCAGGGTCAAAATTGAGTTAGAGGCAATGAGAAGAGAATTGGCAGCAGTCAAGAGAGATCTAGCAATTGCAAAAAAAAAAGAGTTATGGCTGCAATGAAGGAAGAGCTAGAAGCAACAACGAACGCATTGCTAGATGCGACGAAGAATAATAGGGATGTGAACAGGGAATTGAAGGAGATGAGAAACACCCATGTAAACTTGCAAGCTGTGGTTAGGAATTTAGAGTCGCAAATGGAGCAAGTGAATCCCAGGCAAGTGAACGCCGTCTGTACAAGATGTGGTAAAGTTGTGGGTAGTAACGTCGAGGCAACCGAGGTTCAGAAGAGTAAAAGGATGGAGAAGACTAGAGAAGGAGATGAAGAGTGGGTGGTGGTTGATAAGGAGACAGGAGCTGCTGAGATAGAGAAAGCGGTGGAGAAGCCGAATGCGGAACCAAAAGAGCGGTCATACACAGCAGGGGAAGGTACGAACAACTCATGTATGGATTCTGTGAAAAAACACTTTGATTTATCTAAATTACCTTACCCCCTCGTAGCCCTACAAAGCCAATAATTTCTCAAAAGAAAAAAACAAGTTTCTCGATATCCTGAGAAAAGTAGAGATAAATATCCCACTTGTGGATGTGCTTGTTCATATGCCATATTTTGTTAAATTTTTAAAAGGGATTCTGTCTAATAATGCTAAAATAGAGAAAATTGTTTGCCTAAATGAGGAGTGCTCTGCTGTGTTTCAGAATAAGCTTCCCCCTAAGTTGAAGGATCCGTAGTTTTTCCATTCCTTGCACCATAGGATGGATGTTATTCCGTAAGGTGTTAGGTGACTTAGGTGCAAGTGTAAGCTTGATGCCTAGGAGGATATATGAGAGCCTGGGCCTAGGTGAGCTAAAACGGACAAATATGACCTTGCAGATGGTGGATAGGTCGCTTAGGCACCCTATGGGAGTTGTTGAGGATGTTCTGGTTCAGGTAGGGAAGCTTGTCTTTCCGGTTGATTTCATAGTATTAGACATGGAGGAGGCTGGTCAAACCCTGATTCTATTAGGTAGACCTTTTCTGGCTACGGGTATGACTTTGCTAGACATCCAAAAGGGTGAGATTACAATGAGAGCGGGTGATGAGACTGTCACCTTTAATGTCTACAACCCCATTAAGCACCCGGGAAATGATTGGGGCATGCAGGAGGAAGTCCAAAGGTTGGAAGTATTTCAGGAGAGCCCTCTGAGTTGTGAGATGCCCAATGAGGGAGTGAGTAGTTAGAGTATCCCTAGGATGCTCGTTGAGTCGAATGTAAAATTTGGGGGATACGAGTCTTGCCGAAGACTATAAACTCGGCATCCTATCTTATTTTTGACATTCAATAAGTTGAGCCAACGACGTAAAACAAAGGCGCTTGGGGGGAGGCAACCGAGGCTAAATACGGTCAAGTAGGACTTGAAGGGTTATAACGTTTAGCTCGGGGCGGGGTTAATCGAAAGGAAAATTTGGAACTGGAGAAAGAGAAAAACACGAGTGAACCTAATCATTTCATGTATTCTTTCTTCGAAAACATACCAAACCACACCAAAACTCCTTCGATTTTTCTATATGCATTAACAAATAACTCCAACCTTAACATCATACTTTTAATCACTCAACACATCCTTTTTGACTCCTTATTCTTGAACTTTACCTTTTTTTTTTTTTTTCATTTTCAATCTTTTTTTTTCTCTCTTTTCTCTTTTTTCAAATTTCTTTGCATAATTTTTTCAAATTTCCTCGAACCAGCAAGCCTCACAATAGGTTTTCTCGAGCTCCTCCCCTTCATTATACTAGCTCGTACCAACCAACTCCTCTCGAAACATGCACCATCTCCCACCCCACACTTGCTTCAGCAAGTGTGTCTAAAGTAACAACTAAGTCCACTCGTAGGGTGATCAAAAGAAACGTGACCGACAAAATAGCTTAGGGTTAGGGTAATACAAGCTAAGTAAAACCAAAAAGGCTCATTTCCGGACGGTGGTCAGACCGTCCTATCAACGCTTAGAGGGGGTACGAGGGTAAAATGTTGGGATTTTGGCTTATTTGGCTCTGTCTAGGTCAAAGAAGCGCCATGACTCTCATCTCGTATCCGGCCTAGGTAAACCTTTCTATTTCGCCTCGAAACTAGTGGTGTAAGTGTGTATAGCAACCAAACTAAGTATAACCAAGGTCTACATGCATTAAAAAGGATTCGTATCGTGACAACTAAGTCCAAGGTTCGTAAAAACTAAGTCCATTCTTGATAGCAAAATACTTAACCGCTAACTTTCACCGACAGAGTATCGGGTCAACGGGAGTATAGTGGTCACAAGGTCGAATCCACAGGGAGTAATGTCTAAGTACCAAAGCTGACGTCGAACTTAGTTCAAGCCAAAATATGGTGGGAGGATATTGTACTAATGCAGAAATAAAGATTATACTAACGAGTTTTACTTCTAGGTACTAAAAGGTATAGCCGGACTATGATCCCACGAGCTACTTTTACCCCTAAAGAAGGACATAACAGGGAGCGTGTCTTAACCGACCTACCTATCCAATGTAGTTTAACGACATCCACGGGTGCCAACTCCTAATTCTAGTGCTTAGACTGAACAACTCGATCTAACCACCCTATGTGAAGCTAACCGACTCTCTCTTTAGAAAACTGATTATCCTAACATGATTAAGCTTTAGAGTTGCTCGAACAACGATGACAAACCTCTATATTGGAAACGATCCTAACAACTAGGCCGAATCTACGCAATGATCCTAAAACCCCTTATCCCATATCTCACCGCAAAATACATCTATAAGTTCAATGTGTGTGACAGTGAACTAGGTGATCAATCTAATTCAAAGATGTTAAAATAAGTTTTAGGACGTGGGTTAATCGTTACAACATAATATTACGCACTACACAATTCCCTATCTCATCCCCCTTAGGGTTTTTGCTCGCTTTCACATAATTCGACTACACATGCAATTAGCTACTCATGATTATGCTAATGACGGAATAAAGAAAGGAAAACATGCTAGAAATAATAAAAGGGAAACAATTCATTACCATAAAATAGCAAAAAATCTGATCCACAATGTATGACAAAATAATTGCACCAAAAAGTTGAATCTTTTGTTCTTGAAAAGGAAATCTAAGCTATAACAAGTGTGTAGAATCGAAGGGAGTAATCTATGGAATCAAAGGATTGAAATGCGATCAAACTACACTAAAATCGCACCTAAATCACCTAGGAAAATTCTAAAGATGGCCCAAAAATGTATAGGGGCTGAATGAGCTGCATATTTATAATGTAGGTCGAAATCTGCTTCTGTCGGTCTTAAACGCCAGTTTTCTTCCTGTCAAACGCTAGTTTGCCTGGAAATATTGATGATATTAGGGTTTCTCCTTCCATGGACGAGCTTTTGCCTTAACATGAACGCCAATTCATAGATCATTCCATGAGGGACAAATGCCCGTTTGCAGTGTCTGAACACCAGTTTTGCTTGAATGAGCTTTTTGATTCGGGCTGAACCCATCCAAATGCCAGTTTGGGGGGTAATTTGAACGCTATTTTGGCTAAAAACTCAAATTTCAGTATCAATTCTACTTCTGTCAAACACCAGTTTGGACTGGACAAACGCTAGTTTGAGGTAGGCTTGAGTCAAACGCCAGTTTGAGGTAGGAAAACCGCCAGTTTGCCTTGATTTCACTCCAAACTTGACTTTTCCTCACTCTCATGCTAATTTCGAGCCACAACCACGCTTCTCATCCTAAAACATCACCTTCTGGGTTCTCGAGTCACCTAAGTCCTACAATAACATATACGAACAAACACCACGCGTAATTCCGCAAGACAAAAGTGCTCGGAAAAGAGCTAAATATCGTTATAAAGGCGGAATTTACTATCGATGTGACAGTTTAACTCCCCGTGCGTGTAACTCTCGATATTACTCTCAAACAGGTCTAGAACTACCCAAAACATACCAATAAAGTGACAAACGGGGGTTAAACTGCACACCAAAGTACAGTAAAGTTGACTCCCATTATGAGTCAAGGCTATGAGCTGAGAAAGGCAAGAAGAACCAGGGATTTGATCTCCCCGATTCTCTGGTGACAATTTAATGCCTAAAGATGCCTACTTTCAGTCAAAATACATTCAACACGTGGAAGCTCAGAGACTTGACGATTTAGAGTTCAGTTTGAGCAAGACTTTAGACTTGACGATTTAGAGTTCTATTATAAAGTAAAGACAATTGTTGTTATTTTTCTAAGAAATGAAACAGGTTTTTATGGACCATTATTTATGAATAATTTTCTTTAGGGTTGTTATTCAAGTATTCTATAATAAAGTAAAAACAAGTTTTTCTTTCATCTTCATTTGATGTATATATAGTATTACTATCATTCAAACACCGATCAATATTATTGATATATAATAATAGTCATGTAGTAACATCAACATCATGTAGTAACACCTGTTGTAACACATGCCTTTTCATCACATACTAACACCACTATGCACACTCCATACAAAGAATGTAGTTACGTATAATGTAGTATCACAGTGAAAGTCCACATATGAAATAACACGTATTTCACGTTGGTTCCGTGAACTCTATCCGACGTAGTAACACCACAATGCAAACACCTTCAAACATAGTAACACATAATGTAGTAACACGTAGTAAAACCACTATGCAAATACCCTCCGACTTTAATGTGAAAAGAAAAAAAATTATTATCATTAAGGGTATTTTTGTACATCTCTTCTTTTTTGTCCTTCTCAACCACTGTCTTTGTTTTTTGTCCTATTTCATCATTTACCATCTTATATTGTCCTTTAGGCCCACTACCCAAAATTTAATACATGTATGAATCTTATAGCATGAAAGTTTGATTATAAATGGATGATTTAGAAGTTCAGCTTGCATCACATGACTCAAGAATAAACCAAATCCAGTCACAACATCCGAAGCTTGAGACGCCTCATCGACCACAACATCCTATAACCTATATGTTTCAAGAGATTGCGAATAAGGACCCAGAATAACAGAAATAATGTAAACATGAAATAAACAAACAAGAACAAAAAAAGAAGAAACACATATTTAATGTGGTTTTCGGCAAAGTGCCGACTAGTCCACGGACAGAAAAGAAGATATTTTATTATGCACATAAATTTACAAAAATACTTCATGTTTGTTACAATAATTGCTGGTATTTATAGCCTTGGAGACCTAACCCAAGCCGTCATAATGTCCAACTGGGTATTTTCAAAAATACTCTAAATGTGGTCTTCACTAAATTCAGACGAAGTCCACCAGATGTAACAACATTCAGGCTTAAAGTTGATTCTTACATGATCACCAGATTCCAGCTGAGAACACCTAAGATGAATATGGAACTCAGTTGAACACACTTAGTTGAACTTCCCAGACTTGAACACCTCAGCTGAACACCACTTCAGCTGAGTCTTCCTGATTTCAGCTTTGACAGATTCAAACACAGACATCAAGTCATCATTGACTAACAAATCTCTAACTTGACTTGAACTCTCGTTCAACCAGACGTATAATCAGATGTAATCTACCAGATGCACTCATCAGAGCCAGATGTACATAACCAGATTTCCTCTTTTTCAGACTTGTCTTCCCAAACAACAAATTAACAACTTTGGATGTTAAGCAAATTCAGACATAACTGAAATTTTCCATTCCGAACAAATTTGGTGAGCATATCAATAGGATTATCATGAGTGTTCACCTGAATCCTTTTCTCATTTCTCAAAAAATGATATCTCGCATCATTATGCTAAGTTTTCTCATGATGAACCTTTTTTTGTTACACGAATATGACAAAGGGGAGGGGGAACTAATCCCTAGGGAGATGAACTTCCCTATAATCTTATTCCAATATGGTAAGAACCTCACTAGGAGGTTCTTTCAAAGTCATCACACCCATGGCCAAGTTGTGGCCCTGTCTAGCCAACAGTCATCAACCCTGCTAGCCTCTCTATGCTTAAAAGTGATCAACACCTCCCAGTCAGCATCATTCATCTTCCAAATATCTTCAATGATATCCTGACAATCATCATTTCTGCTTCTATATTTTATAGCATGCACAACAGCAAGAGAGTATGATTCCACCCATAAAGCTGATACTCTAAAGTCTTTCACCAGTATCATCACTTACCTTATGGTCTTAAGCTCTCCAATGAATATAGTATTCTTGCCCATATCACCTGAAAAACCAACTCCTTTAGACATAGAGAGTCAAGAAGCAGAGAACTGATGCTGAAACCCCCACCAAACCATAAGTTGATGTTCAGGGGGAATCAGTTTTGGAAATTACTGAGTTTGAAGATATGGCTGAAGATGATGATGATAGACCTCAAGATATTGTTGGTATGCTGACTCTAATAACCAAAGCTAGATCCACACCCCAAAATTCAGCATCTAGGATAGCCAAAGAAGAATCCATCAAGGAAGCTAAAGCTTCCCAGTCGGAGAAGAAAGAAGAAACTGAGAAGTCAGGTCAGCAAGAGATAATTCTTGATGAAGAAGCAGAGGAAGTAAATCAAGAAAAAAATGTTGAAAAGGAGACAGAGAAGCAACCTAAGGAAGAAATTCAGACAATGGAAGGGACCATTTTTGAAGAAAACGTTGTTGAAAAAGAAAAAGTTGAACAAGAACAAGTTACTGAACCTGTAGTAGTTGCTGCTAATACTACTAAGGAAAAAGATAAGACCGAGAAAGAATGTGGTGCTGAGACAGTTGTTTCTAGAAATGAGAAACTGGATGAACCCTCAATCATACTTGAAACTGAAGTTCCCAAAGAAATTATCCCTGAAGTTGTTGCCAGTGGTGAAACTGACGTTGTTGAAACTTCAAAATGTTAGGAAATCAAACGAGTAGCGCAGCGGAAAATTAAAATTTGATTTCCGATCCAAGGATCGACTTCGTTTAAACAATAGACATATAACAAGGAGGACAAATATTATACCTTCCTTGATATTAAAGATCGAATCTTTGACCGTCCGGTAGATGTAGATGCGCGCAAGCCGTCCAAGCGTTCGGCCTCTATCAGTTATCCACACGAACACCTTGCCGGAATCCTCCTGGATTGCTACTAGAAAAACTCGACTGCTTGGTCGACCTTTTCTTCCTCACAATACTCTCTCTAAAAAGCTATCTTATTTTTCAAGAACAATTAGCTTTTGGAATAATGATGTACAAACGAGCTAGTCAAGCCTGCCTTTTATAGGAGTAACCTACGCCCCTATTGCCTCCTAATCTAATTAGGAGAAGCTTCTAATAGATGATGAGAAAGAAAAACATTTTCCTAATAAAATAAGGATATCACTATGATTGATTTATCTCTTGTATTTTAATATCTCATATTAAATAAATCTAGATATTGTCAATATCTTATATTTATATTCCAAAAATCAATTAATATCCAATATTAATATTATGATAATCTTATTAATTAAATTGCACAATCCACGTGTATCTAGTACACTAATGACCTACGCCCCTATACCAAAATATTGGGATTTGGGATTTTCCTTAATTAATATAATGCTATGATTAATTCACAAAATACATATATATCATATATACATATAAATTTTGAAATATGTATCTAAATACATATATATTTAATTAATCATCATAATTAGTATCTTGTATTATATTTATTCATAATAAATAAATACCACCATATTAATTTACCACTATAACCTTTATAGTCTTGAGATAAAACTTTCCTTAATTGGTCATCAACTATAACCGCATTTTAATCCGACTCGATATTCATATGTGTGTGACCTGATAGGCTTTCGAATATGTTGTCCGTAGACAAAAGGCGCAATTACGAAAATGCTCTTCACCTCTAACGATCATGGATGACGTCTAGCAACATGTCCATGACCCCCAATCATCGGAAGAGTCAATACGCAATGACTACTACCTTTCATGTGCTCGGTTAGTGTGTAAATAGAATCCTATCGCAGTAATAATATCCATACGATCGTATCCCATAATCTTGATATCGAGCTCTCTTTGAATAACTCATCTACTCCCACTTTGCAAAGATTCACGAGTACTAAACATTCCTTATAGGAAGGCCCTTTCGGATATTCACTCCTACTCATAGGGTACGCGATTCCCAGATGACCTAACATGTATACTCCGCATGCTTCAGTATCCTACCCAATCATTACCCCACGATCATCCCGTGGTTAAAAGAAACCTCAATAGTGTCAAAGCATTACAATCCACACCGTGATGCCATGCAGACTCCGGTCCTAAGGATAATTACACAACCGTCACATAGTGTGACACTTAACAATGTAAGTGGGTCAGTCTAATGTACGCATTCTCTAATACACGTCCACATATAGTCCAAGTGTCACTACACTTCGATAGAAGAGATCTATCCCTGCCTTTAAAGACAGAAGACATCTAATACGTGCTAGTCTGTTCGTACTATCAATGCCATGTTCAACAATACTTCAACCTAGAGACATTTAAGTATCAAACTTATTAAAGTGATTAGAGATCTCATCAACCATAATCACTATCATGGTTTCTCTATCACAGTTTAATACTAAGGACGTTATCATATACACAATATCATAATTGGTCTAATAAATAAACAAAGTATATAATAACAAAAGTGCTTTTATTAATCATAATAAAGTTATTACATGAACTTAAATAGACTGTAAATGACCCAACCGGTCGGATCCGGTCCAACCCGATTGGGTTTAGGACACCTATTCAACAATCTCCCACTTGTCCTTAAGCCGATCACGCATATGCCTAAGCCCATACATGTGAACATGTTTCTCATGTTTAGCCCGTGACAATGCCTTTGTCAACGGATCAACTATGTTATCATCCATGTGGACTTTCTCTATCTTTACATCTTCTCTATCAACTATCTCTCTAATCAGGTGATAGTGCCGTAATACATGTTTGGACTTCTTATGAGACCTTGGTTCCTTTGACTGAGCAATTGCCCCATTGTTGTCACAGTATAGTGGAACTGGACCTTCAATGGAGGAAACCACACCAAGTTCAGTAAGGAACTTCTTCATCCAAACTGCTTCCTTTGCCGCCTCCGAGGCTGCTATGTACTCAGCTTCCGTTGTAGAATCTGTAGTAGTCTCCTGCTTGGAACTCTTCCAGCTCATTGTGCCGCCGTTAAGCGTGAAAAAAAATCCAGATTGTGACTTTAAGTCATCCCTGTCAGTTTGAAAATTGGCATCTGTGTAACCTCGTAATACCAAATCATTGCTCCCAAAGACTAAGAATATATCCCTAGTATGTCTCATGTACTGGAGGATATTCTTGATAGCAATCCAATGACCATCACCTGGATTCGTCTGGTACCTACTAGTCATACTAAGAGGGTACGAGACATATGGCCTTGTGCACAACATGGCATACATGATAGACCCTATAGACAAAGCATATAGGATCTTGGACATGCGTGCCCTTTCCTCCTCTGTCTTAGGACACATTTCCTTTGAAAGGTAGACTTATGTGACATGGGCGCAACCCTCTCTTGGATTGCTCCATGCTGAACCTTTTCAGCATCTTGTCTATATAAGTGGATTGTGACTGACCAAGCAACCTTTTAGACCTATCTCTGTAGATCTTAATCCCCAAAATATAAGCTGCTTCTCCCAAGTCCTTCATAGAGAAGTTCTTGGATAACTAAGCCTTGACAGACTGTAACATGGGCACATCATTCCCTATTAGCAGTATGTCGTCTACATAAAGCACCAGGAAAATGACAACACTCCCACTAACCTTCTTGTAAACACAGGGCTCATCTTCATTCTTGATAAAATCAAACTGTTTGATTGTCTCATCAAAGCGTAGATTCCAACTTTGAGAAGCTTGCTTCAATCCATAAATGGACCTTTGCAATTTGCCCACCATCCTGGCGTCATTGGTTGTGAAACCCTCAGGTTGTGTCATATACACTTCCTCAAAGAGATTCCCGTTAAGGAAAGCTGTTTCCACATCCATCTTCCAGATTCCGTAATCATGGTATGCTGCAATAGCAAGCAGAATTCTAATGGACTTTAACATGGCAACGGGCAAAAAGGTTTTGTCATAGTCAATACCTTGTCTTTGCTTATAACCTTTTGCCACTAACCTAGCCTTGTAGGTGACTAAATTAACATCCATGTCGGTCTTTCTCTTAAAGACCCATTTGCACCCTATAGGAACTATTCCTTCAAGTGGATCAACTAAGTTCAAAACTTGGTTGTCTTTCATGGACTCCATTTCAGAATTCATGGCTTCTAGCCATTTCTCTTTGTCAGGCCTCATTAACACCTCCTCGTAAGTTTTAGGGTCTTTATCTTTCATGACGTACACGTCCGTGTACCTCTCAGGTTCATGGCGTTCCCTAGTGGATCTTTGAGGTGCTACTGTGTTTGGAGCAGGGACTTACGCCACCTCATTGGGTGGTGCCTGCTCTACCTCCATCAACTGATTGTTGTCCGTAAGTGGTTCTTGAATTTCTTCAAGATCAATTTTACTCCCATTGGACCTCTCCAGAATGAACTCTTTCTCCAAGAAATGGCCAGTCCTGGAAACAAACATCTTTTGTTCTCTAGGGTGGTAAAATTGGTATCCTCTAGGATAGCCCATAAATAGACATTTATCAGATCTGGCTTCTAGTTTGTCAAGCATCATCCGCTTCACATAAGTCGGACAACCCCAAGGTTTAAGATATGCCAAATTCGGTTTCCTCTTGGTCCGTACCTCGTATGGCATAAAATCAACCGTCTTTGATGGAGCACGGTTAAGTACGGAGGATGTTGTTTCGAGACCATACCCCCAAAACGATTTTGAAAGAACTGCATAGCTCATCATGGATCGCACCATGTCTAACAAAGTGCGGTTCCTCCTCTCGGATACGCCATTCATCCGTGGCATCCCGGGAGGGGTCCATTCAGGTAGAATCACATTCTCCTTTAAGTAATCTTGAAACTCTTCATCTAGGTATTCACCACCTCAATCGGATCGAACTATTTTAATTTCTTTACCTAGTTGTTTCTCAACTTCACTTCTGAATTCCTTGAACTTTTCAAAGGTCTCAGACTTATACTTCATTAAGTATATATAACCATAGAGTGAATGGTCATCAGTGAAGGTGATAAAATAAGAGTATCCTCATTTGGCTTGAATTGACATTGGCCCGCACACATCAGTATGTATGAGCTCAAGCAATTCATTGGATCTTATCCCTTTGCCACTAAATGGTGACTTTGTCATCTTGCCAAGTAAACAAGCTTCGCATGTATCAAACGATTCATAATCAAAGTGATCCAATAATCCATCTTTATGGAGTTTGAAAATGCGATTCTTATTTATTTTGGCCAAGTCTACAATGCTATAAGTAGGACTCATTCAAATCACTTGTTTTAGCTTTCTTATTGTTTATATTAAGTACGTCAACATTCACATCTAATATGTAGAGACCATTGCTAAGTATGCCAGTACCATAAAATATTCCATCACGTGAAAAAGAACAACATTTATTCTCAAACGTAAAAGAAAATCCTTCAACATCTAATGCAGAAATGGAAATAATGCTCTTCGTAAGAACATGAACAAAATAACAGTTATTAAGCTCTAGTACTAGCCCACTGGGCAATGAAAGAAAATAAACTCCTACGGCTAGTGCTGCAACACTTGCTCTATTCCCAACGCGTAGGTTGATGAGCTAAAATTTACCACTCGAAAATATATTTATAAAGACTCGAAAACCGTGGGTAAACTAACTCTCTAACCGGCAGTGGACCGGGTCAGATTGTTAGAATAGCTACAGGAGAACGAAGTCGATCCCAAGGGACAAGTGTTTGTAAGTACCAAAGTGAACGTGTGTCTTAATCTAGGCGATCATGTTTTTGGAAGGTTTGTTACTACACGACACTAAAATAATTTTTTATATCAAGTCTAAAGAGAGAAAAGAGAGAAAGAAAGTTAAACTACTAGATTTTAAAGATAGGTTAAAAGACATAGCCGAACCATGATCAAAGTAGCTAATTTCAACCCAAAGGATAGACAAAACCGGGAGTGTGCATTATAACAACCGAACTCTCACATTCAATCTCACGGGTGCGTGCTCCTAATTCT
This sequence comes from Gentiana macrophylla, assembly GCA_026214975.1. Classification (NCBI taxonomy): domain Eukaryota; kingdom Viridiplantae; phylum Streptophyta; class Magnoliopsida; order Gentianales; family Gentianaceae; genus Gentiana; species Gentiana macrophylla. The sequence continues at coordinate 39,880,390 of CM047806.1, read as the reverse complement.
GATGTTAAGATCTGAACAACTCTCCTTTAACATCCTATGTGAGGTTAATTAATTCTCTTTTAGAAAACCGATTATCCTAACATGATTAAGTCTTTGTGAGACGCTTGATATAACCCTCATTACGGAAATAAGTCCGAAATCACTCGGTCGGTTACTACCGATTCATACTCATCAACGCATTACACACCAAACATCTTAACGAGAATGTGTCAAAGCAGTAAACCGAAGCTTTACCTAATCCATGGTCTACCCGAAAGACTCCGTGAAACAACTTGTCATCGTTGGCTCAAGAACCACCCGGCACTTCATAGTTCAACCCCGGGGTCTAACACTAAACTACACTAATCTAGACTACCACATTCAAGTTACTATGTTGATAATAAAACACCAATGAGCGCGGGCTGAATTCACGACCTAAAACCCGGTATGTTTTACCTCCCGATCTTAGAACCATTTTTCCCACACCACTCTCTCTGAACAACTCTCAAGAATGATGTGTGTGATTTTTGACCTAGGTAGCTAATCTAGCCCAAATCCGTTATAACAAGTTCTAAGACGTGAAATATGTGAGATATAACAATAAAAAGCACTACACACTCCCTATTTCATTTTCCAAGGGTTGATTTCACCAAATTTTACATGATTCGACTATAATAAGTTTAGCTACTACTCATATATATATATGTAGATATATAGCTATTACAAGTAATCAGACTCTGTCAAAATGTCATGGATTAAACAACGGGAAGTTTTACATAATAGCCTTCTGTCAATGCCAGAATTCTATTAAAACCAAATTAAAACCTTAATCCAATCATTTGCCGATTCTCGATATTTATATATATATATATATATATATATATATATATATATATATATATATATATATATATATATATATATCTATATAACAAAATGAAAGAAAACAAGAAAGAAAGAAACGAAAAACGGAAACTATATTATAAAGATAATTAGTCGAGTTATTACATCGACATTATAACGATATATATATATATATATATACATATAGGCCCCCCAAAACATAATTAAAAGAAGGGAAAAGAAGAAGAAGGCTGGGGAAGAAGAGGGGCAACGATCTGCTCTCTGTATGCTCCTTTATATAGAAAAAACTCCTTGGGCCGGACCGGGCCGGGTAGGGGCCGGACCAGGCCGGAATCATCATTGCATTCAGCCCCCTTGATCATCTAATTTACGGATATAAATTTATATATTTGAATAAAACTTCTAAAATTCATATCTTGAGTTCTAGACCTCCAAATGACATGATTCAAGAGGCATTGGAAAGCCCGTTGAAAAATCTACAACTTTCATGAAGGACTTCTTCAGAAAATGCCGTTTTGATGGGCCATTTGTTCGTCGAAGATATTTCTCGATTTCCTCCAAATCGAATCGATTAGCCACTTGACCACTTGACTTAGTGACACTCTCGTATAGCCTCCATAAGATATTATTATACTTCAAAATGTCGTTACTCGGGGTCTTGGACAACCTATAATTCTACAATAAAGCACAAAATACCAAGCGTAAATCCGACACGACACTCCGGTTACTAAACCGGTACAAAACTTATAAAAACACGATAAAAATACGATATTTTACATAATAGCTACTGCTAACATATTTGGATGAATCTAAGGAATTAATGACTTGAAATGATATAAAAGTGCTCAAAATGATATCAGAAACGGGGTAAAAAGTTATAAAAATAACTATGAATTTTTTCCTTATCAACAACCCCCCACTTAGTTTTTGATCGTCCTCGAGCAAAACAAGCGATAAAACAAAATGAATGAAGGAAAAATTCATGCAAAGATAAGATAATAGGGACAACCAGATGATATAACCATTAGAATTACATCCATGCGTTAATCTCAATATAAATGTATAACAGAGTGTGTGTGTGTGACAAGCCTTTTCAGTTTCCACTATCCTCTCTTGAATAATTCAAGCAATACGCACAAATATCCATTGAGGCAGTCCTAATGACTTTCCTAGGTATAGCGATGCAGATTCCACACAAAGTCCTCTCGTGTACTTATTAGGATAATCCCTAAAGCATATCATTCGGTTTATCTTTGGGGATAGTCGAGAAGATAACTAAGTTTTCAACCATGCTTAACCAAATTGTCAATTTTTTTCTTTCACATTTGTAGCATATGCCTTCATTCCCCAGCAATAGGGCGTTTCGTGATAACCCCTAGTGGACTACTATCATCAGGCGATTGCCCTCTTTCCCCAACAATAGGACATTTCGTGATAACACCCTAATTTGGACTACTATCATCAGCGATCGGGAGCTTTTAAACCTCGTAGTGATATAAGGCGTTTCGTGATAGCGCCTGTTGCACTCAAATCATTGGTAGCTACAACCGACATATATATAGTTCATCTTAATTTGGTATTTTTCTTTTCATTTCACTTAACTTATATCCTTTCTATCACATTCAAACCTTCAGATATTCACAGTACATGTTCAAAAATTAGGTACTAAGTTCTTGCACTTATCTCTAGAATAACCACTAGGATCTTGAATGGATACTGTTTTTAAAATTTTCGCTCAATATCAAAGGCTTACGTGAACAATGAATTCATGTTACACAAATAAATTTGGGGTTAAAATGCACTTACGGTTCACTTTGGTTATATACATCCAAATCGATCATTACATCATCAAATCCATGAAATATATACCTTATACAATTTATTTTAATCAACTAAATAATACTCGAAAAAGATCGAAAACTAAGGGATTTTTACGATACAAAACAAGCAATCGACCAACCACGACACTACCCCCCACTTACAAACTTGCAGTGTCCTCAATGCATAGTGAGGGTAAATAAAAGTGGTTGGAAAAATAACGGTTCACCAAAACAAGTCAAATAATTACCGAGATGATATAAAAGGGTGGGTGGTTTTTTTTTTTGTTTTTATTTTTATTTTAAAGTTATGACCATTGTGTGTACAAATAAAATAAAAGTGTGTGGAGTGTAACATTGTAGTGACAAAAGGTAGATAAACACACCATATGAACTTTTATTGATTTAAAACACACAATATTACATAGTGGTTGAACTAATACATAATAAGAAAGATATGTCACACAATATTGGAAACAGACTAGATTATAAAATGAAATGTGCGGTAAAGTATTAAGGAAGACTTAGCTTATAAACCCGGTAGAAAGGCGCTATCGAATCCCGTAACAGCCTCGTGTAAGCACGACCGAATCCCTATATCAACGTGAGCAGAAAACAACAAAAAAGCATACACGGGACATAGTCCTCGTGCGAGAATATAGAATAGGGACATGGGGGTATACAATGTTAAGGCTTTCGCTACGTCGAGAAAAACTCGACACATAATATGCAACACACCTAATGGATTGCTATAGATGGATAAATATCCCCAAATGGTAAAGTACAGAACATCTAAGCATGAAAGAAAAACCACAGAGGCATATAATAGAAAAACAATATCCATAGTGCGTAGTCAATCATCATCCGGGTAAAAGCAAGTATCACATACTCATAGACTCCTAAGTCCAAGAAATGATGCATTTGAATTTTTCTTTGTTCTCCTCGGGATTTTCGGATAACCACCTAATCGTTCCCTTAATTACATTCAAACTTTCATCCTAAGACTTAGTTGTACTTTGTGTTGATCTTCCATTGTGTTCATTTTTTTTTTCACAGATTCTTCATCTCATTAAGACTAGTCTTATTATTATTAACGGGCTGCCTCCCGGTAGCGCTTTTGTTTAACGTCGTTGGCTCGAAAAGATTAATTATACGGTGCCAACTTTTTCAAAGTTATACTATTGGCACTGGGCGAGGAAAAGATAGAAAAAGACGAAGGGTGGGTGAAAGATTAAACGAGTCAAACTTTATAGTCCGTGACAAGACTTGCATGATTTGTCACAAGGGACAGGATCCTCGAGAGTCACTATCTCTAAAGCTTCATCATAAGGTAACCGTTCATACTTTTTCAACCTTAAGCCGTTAGTGGTAAACGTACCAAACTTAGGGTGGGTGATCTTGATAGCTCCTGACGGAAATACTTTTGACACTACATAGGACCGGACCACCTAGATTTTAACTTCCCTTGGAAAAGATGGAGACGGGTGTTGTAGAATAAGACTTCATCGCCTTCATTAAAAACTCGAACTTTGATCAACTTATCATGGATCAACTTAGTCCTTTCCTTATACTTCGTCAAAAGATCATAAGCACGAAGGCGGAATTCATCCAATTCATTCAATTGAGCCATCCTCCTCTCACCAATTAAGGTGTCATCTAAGTTTAGCATTTTTATTGCCCAATACACCTTGTGTTCAACTTCCACGGGGAGGTGACACGACTTTCCATAGACTATCATGTAAGGTGACATGCCCAGCGGTGTTTTAAAATCTGTCCTATGGGCCCAAAGAGCATCATCTAGTTTCAAGGACCAACTCTTAACATTCATATCTACCGTCCTTTCCAAGATACGCTTAATACCCCTATTTGTGACCTCAACTTGGCCACTCGTTTGGGGATGGTAAGCGGTTCCGAGTTTGTGCTCCACCCCATACTTTTCTAAGAGTTTATCAAATGGCTTGTTGGCAAAATGGCTACCATTGTCAATAATTATAGCTCGGGGCACCCCAAACCTACAAAAGATGTATCTTTTAAGAAAACGGATGACAATGTTCCTATCGTTGGTAGGTGAGGCTTAGGCCTCAACCCATTTTGACACATAATCGCAAGCAACTAGGATGTATTTGTTACCACACGAGGATGGATAGGGTCCCATGAAATCAATGCCCCAAACATCGAAGACTTCACAAATGATTATTGGATTTTGAGGCATCTCATTCCTCTTAGAAATACGACCGGATCTTTGACAAGCGTCACATGATTTCACATAAGCATGTGCATCTCTAAATAGAGTGGGCCAATATAGCCCACTTTTTAATACTTTCAAAGCGGTCCTCTCCCCCGAAAAGTGGCCCCCGGCCTCTTTATCATGACAAACGAAAGCGCTTACGATCTCACTTTCATCGAGGATGCACCTTCTCAGGATGCCATCCGGGCACAATCGATACAAATAGGGATCCTCCCACACATACTTACCCACTTCACTAAGAAACTTACGTCTTTGATTCGAATCAAAATTAGGATCTACGAAACCACACTCATGGTAGTTGACAAACGGTGCGAACCACGGGCTACCTTCCTTACCAATTTTTAGAAAGTTTCCTTTCTTAACTGATAGGATGGTGTCGATAGCATAAAGTTGCTCATGAGGGAAAACATCATTTATCTCTCTTTGCGCTTTAAACAACTCCTCACTAAGCTCTAAACGACTTAAGTGGTCCGCTACAACATTCTCACACCCTTTTCTATCACGAATCTCAAGGTTAAACTCTTGTAAGAGCAAGATCCACCTCAAAAGGCGGGGTTTGGCATCTTGTTTGGCAAAGAGGTACGCAAGGCGGCATGATCTGTATGGACAACTACACGAGAACCAATAAGATAAGATCGAAATTTATCGAACGCATAAAGACAAGCGCTAAAAGTTCTTTTTCGTGGTGGTGTAGTTTTGTTGGGCCAGGATTCAAGGTATAACTCGCATAGGCAATGGGCTTGAAAATTTTATCAATCTTTTGACCGAGCACCACACCAACCGCGGTGTCACTCGCGTCACACATCAGTTCAAACTCTTGGTCCCATTTTGGAGCAACTAAGATCGGAGCGGATACAAGCAATTGCTTGAGCAACGTGAATGCCTTAATGCAAGCTTGGTTGAAATCGAATGGGACGTCTTTTCCAAGAAGAAGAGTAAGAGGTCGGGCTATTTTGAAAAATCTTTGATGAACCTCACGATAGAACCCCACGTGACCTAGGAAACCTCTAAGAGTTTTTAGGTTGTTGGGTGGAGGAAGTTTATCTATCGCCTCAACCTTAGCCCAATCGACTTATACCCTTACTAGATATCTTATGACCTAAGACTATCCCCTCCGTAACCATCAAATGACACTTCTCCCAATTTAACACTAAGTTCGTCTCCTCACATCTACCCAACACTTTCTCTAAATTGTCGAGACACTCCTCAAAGGAATCACCAAATACGCTAAAATCATCCATGAAAACTTCTAAAACTTTTCAATCATATCATAAAAATGGCAATCATGCATCGTTGGAAAGTCGCGGGTGCATTACACAACCCGAACGGCATCCTACAGAAAGCAAAAGTGCCATAAGGACAAGTATATGTGGTCTTCTCTTGGTCTTCTAAGGACACATGTATATGACAATATTCACTAAACCCATCAAGAAAACAATAAAAAGCATGACCACTCAATCTTTCAAGCATTTGATCAATAAAGGGGAGGGGGAAATGGTCTTTTCGAGTTTGATCATTCAACTTACGGTAATCAATGTAAATTCTGTGACCACTTACCAACCGCATAGGCACCGCCTCACCTTTTTCATTGATTTGAATAGTCATACCTCCCTTCTTAGGCACCACTTGAGTGGGACTCACCCACTTGCTATCAGAAATGGCATATATGATCCCAAGCTTCAACATGGTGACCACATCCTTCTTCACCACCTCTTGGAGATGTGGATTAAGTCTTCTTTGAGGTTGTCTTACTGGCTTTGCCTCATCTTCTAATATGATCTTGTGTTGGCAAATTGTGGGGCTTATACCCTTGAGATCACACATCTTCCACCCAAAAGCACACTTGTGCTTTTTAAGCATGTTTACCAATTGTTCTTCCTGCAAGGATGTTAGTGTAGCAGAAATAATCAAAGGAAGTAATTCATCATTTTCAAGAAAAACATACTTCAAGTGGGGTGGAAGGGGCTTCATCTTCAAATCTTTGGGTGGGTCTTCAATTGATGGTTTGTCTAGGTCCCCTTCGAGACCAAGATCGATCTTTTCACTCCATTGCTTGCCCACGAAAGCTGTCTCTTCAAGATCCAACTCTTTATTCTCATCCATCACCTTGCTTTCTCTTACTATACATTCATTGGATTTGTCTTTATACTCCTGCATGTCAATATACTCCGAAACACAAGCATCTACAATATCAATGGAAAAATAGTCCTCGGTACTCTCTATAGGGTGTTTCATAGACTTATACACATTCACCGTGACTGTTTCTTCTCCAACTCTCAAAATTATCTCTCCACTAGAAACATCGATCAAGGTCCTTCCGGTGTTTAAAAAGGGACGTCCTAACAACAGGGGTGTTTTGGAGTCCATCTCCATGTCTAAAACCACAAAATCCACCGGAAAGGTAAACTTATCAACTTGCACAATCACATCCTCTATCACACCCATAGGTTCTCTAATGGACATATCCGCCATTTGAAGGGTCATCCCCGTTGGTTCCAACTCTCCTAGGTCAAGACTTTCATATATAGCACGGGGCATCAAGCTTACACTAGCCCCCAAATCGCATAAAACACTAGGAAAATGAGTCGTACCAATTGTGACTGGAATAGTAAAACTACCTTTGTCTCTAACCTTCGGGGGAATTCTAGATTTAGCATTAAAAATAGCGGAACATTCTTCATTTAGGCACACAACTTCTTCCAATTTACTCTTTTTAGCTAGCAAACCTTTTAAGAACTTACAATAAGAGGGCATGTTTGCAAGTGCTTCAAGAAAAGGGATATTTAAATCAATTTTCCATAAAATTTCAATGAAACGAGTTTGTGCTTTGTTCAAACAACTCGCCTATGGTTTTGGGGGAAAAGGAGAGTGCTCAAATCAAAATCAGGAGGAGGAGGAATTATACCTTTTTACCTTTCGCTCGTGGGGAAGATGGCTCTTTCATTGGCTCCTTTCCTTCCTTTCTCGTGAGGTTCCTCCTCTTTTATATCAAGCACCACAAAGTCACCTCTAGCTTGTGCCTCTTTTCTCTCAACTTCCTTCCTCTTGGAAAACTCTTCATGATTGACATTATCCTCAACTTCATCAATCACCATCCATGGCTCCCGCTTCGGTCTCAATAGAAGCTTTTCTATCTTTGTCCTCCCATAGGACTCTTTTCTCACCACTTGTGCCCAACACTTTACCACTCCGAGTTGCAATGGCGCTTACATTCCTTGGATTTTTCTCGGTGTTGCTTGGTAAGCCACCTTTTAATTGTACATGTTCCACTATTTGACCAATTTGAGTCTCAATATTTTTGATAGCGGACCCATGTTTGTAATTCATTTCGACCATGTCCTTCTTCATCTCTTTCATTTCCACCATAACTTTGCTTACTTGTTCCGCGCCAGACATCGATTGCACTCTTTTGAGGTATAGGTGCAAAGGTGGAGGGCTTTGATATGTGTTAGTACCTTGTTGGTTATACCTCCTTGTAGTTGCCTTTGGTGTGGTGGTTGGTAAAATTGCCCCTGAGAAGGCTGTCCTAGGGTTGGGCCGTGTCGATAGCCTTGGTTTTGGTTTTGGTTCCAACCTTGGTTGTTGTTATTCCTCCATAAACCATCACCTTGATTTCCAAAATTTCCTCCTTGACCTTGCCTCACATAGCTCACATCTTGAGGCTCCTCAAACGGTTGTCCACCTTGTTGGTCTCCTATGATTGGCCTTGCAATTGGTTTTGAAATTGAGGTCCCACATTCCATTGCTCCATCGAGCAAACACTCATCATTCGCTTTGCCAATTCTTCCATATTGATTTGAGGTACATTGCTAGATTGCCCCTGATTCGAAGATTGTGGATAAGCCATGTTTTGAGCTTTTGTTGTCATCCTACAATCCTTTCTTGAAAGTCGATCCACTACAAATTTGACACGACTTAGCATTTTCCATCTCTTTCGAAACCTTCCCAATTTACGTTCCATTGCTTGAACTTGGGCATGATATTGATCGCTTGATTCCACTTCTTTCACTTCTACCAAACTGGGCTTCTTACTCCTTGCCCCTCTTCTACTTGAAGAAATGTATTGCCTCGAAGTCTCCGAGATCTTCTCTATTTGATTCATGGCTACCTCGGGCACCATACTCATGATATCACCATTGCACGAAGCATGCAAGGTACTTTGGTGAACTTGATCTAAACCTCGGAAGAACGCATGAACTACCTCATAGGATCTCAAACCGTGTCCGGGCACTCCTCAATAAAGCTTTAAATCGGTCCCAAGACTCATGTAGTTCTTCTCCTTCATATGCATTGAATGACATGATAGCTTCTTTCATGTCCATGGTATTTGATGGGGATAGTACTTGAGTAGAAAAGTTTTGATCACGTCCTCCCACGTGAGTGTAGAGAATCGTTGAGCAACGAATCATACCACCTCTTAGCTTGATCATTCAAGGCGAATGGAAAAGCATAAGTTTAAGTGCTTCATCACTCACTCCATCGATCTTTGTTGAGTTGATCACTTGGAGAAAATGATCAATGAACAAGTGAGGATTTTCCATGGCGGTTCCCCCGAATATGGCATTATCTCCCAATGGATGTATGATGTTTCGATTCAACTCCAAATATTTTTGCGGCCACCGGCGGCATTCGGATTGGACTATGCCCCATTATTGCCGTAGGTGCCATCACAAAGTCTCTACATGTCAAACCACCTTGATTTTGCTCTTGTTGTCCATTAAACCAATGCGGCATTGCATTTGCACCCTGGTTTTGAGCTTGAGGTTGGTTTTGTAGAAACTGATTCCTCATCCATGCATTAAACTGTTGCATGACATGGGGATCCATTTGATTTTCTTGTCCATCCCCACCCCCTTGTGCATTGTTATTGTTAGGCGGTGGGTTTTGATTCTGGCCTCCATTATTTCCATCAAAAACTTGTTCACCGTTGTGTGCCATAACGGAACTTTCTCCCAACTCACCCAAACTACTCTCTTCAAAGTCCGGTTTTGACTCCCCTAACAGACGACCTCTTCTTCTCTGACTATTCCTTTGTCTTGCGTAGGCTTCAATTCCGTCTATGTATGGTTCGAGTGGTGTTTGAGAGCTCCTGGTCATGCACTACGAAAAGCAAACAATCAAGAAAACAATAAAATAAAACCTAGGCCCAAGCCTTTGGTTAACTTACAAGATATCACAAATAGCACACTTGTCCCCGGCAACGGCGCCAATTTTTGATGAGCTAAAATTTACCCCTCGAAAATATATTTATAAAGACTCAAAAACCGTGGGTAAACTAACTCTCTAACCGGCAGTGGACCGGGTCAGATTGTTAGAATAGCTACAGGAGAACGAGGTCGATCCCAAGGGACAAGTGTTTGTAAGTACCAAATGAACGTGTATCTTAATCTAGGCGATCAAGTTTTTGGAAGGTTTGTTACTACACGACACTAAAATAATTTTTTATATCAAGTCTAAAGAGAGAAAAGAGAGAAAGAAAGTTAAACTACTAGATTTTAAAGATAGGTTAAAAGACATAGCCGAACCATGATCAAAGTAGCTAATTTCAACCCCAAGGATAGACAAAACCAGGAGTGTGCATTATAACAACCGAACTCTCACATTCAATCTCACGGGTGCGTGCTCCTAATTCTGATGTTAAGATCTGAACAACTCTCCTTTAACATCCTATGTGAGGTTAATTAATTCTCTTTTTAGAAAACCGATTATCCTAACATGATTAAGTGCTGTGAGACGCTTGATATAACCCTCATTACGGAAACAATTCCGAAATCACTCGGTCGAAGTTACTACCGATTCATACTCATCAACGTACTACACCAAACATCTTAACGAGAATGTGTCAAAGCAGTAAACCGAAGCTTTACCTAATCCATGGTCTACCCGAAAGACTCCGTGAAACAACTTGTCATCTGTTGGTCCCTTGAAAAGGCTTTAGTTAAGTTTAGAGGGGGTGAATAAACTTAACACTTAAAACTTTGGAGTTAACAAATTTGCAACTTCTTGACTGCGATACTTGATGGTCTGCTTTGAGACCTCGATAACTGCTAGATACTCATGAGTGTATGTGTGTGATTTGGTTTCTAGATTCAGCAGGTTGATATGAATAATAACTAAGTGCAGAAAGTAAATGCAGTAAGTAAGTAGAGAGATTTTTATAGTGGTTCCAGGTGATGTAATCATGTACGTCCACTCTTCTCCTGTGATGTTGGAGGAAATTCACTAGTGATCTTTGAGTTATCTGTTACAAAGAATCCTAGGTTGCTTGTCATTCACCAATAACTATGGCTTCACAAACCGAAAATCGGGAGCAGGTAGGGATTTGCTCCTGAGTCTTCCACTGGTCCATGAAGGGTAGAATTGCCTCTTCACCGGCTCCACCACAAACCAACGATCTTTCACACCAACGGATGCTTCACTTTGTCTTATTGAGTTCTTTATAAAATAAAGATTGAATCAAGTAAATGATTCGATTTGCAAGCGACTTGATTAGGATGATGTAATCGGCAGACTTGCGTCTTCAAGTGTGTATGCTTGATGCAGCTAGAATGCAGAATACACTTGAAGAAAATAACTAGATCAGCAGCCTTAAGCTCAGTAAGTTCAGCAGGGTGTTTTACAGCTCAGTGTTATCACTTGAAGTTTATTCCAAAATTCATCGTCTTTTGTTGAGTTGAAAGTCTTCTATTTATAGGTAGGAATGCATGTGACTTGCATTTGAAATTCAAATGTGACCGTTCCTTGTATTTGTCCCATCTGCACTACATTCTGTCACTATTCATAGGGATCGACACTTGTCGGGATTACTTTTGTGATCTTGATCTGCCCACCCTTTGACTTGTATCCAATGGATAAGAATGTAAATCATCTCAACGTCTTTTTAATCTCAACCTTTGATTTGCTTGATAAGTCAGAGGTAGTTGGCTGTCCTTATCCACGTATTCTTCCAATAATCTTGAATTAATCGAGGTAAATATCAGCAGGTTCATCAGTCTGCTGTAATACCAATCAGTCTGCTGAACATCATATTTTTGTCTGTAAGATATAATGCAGCTGATTCCTTTTATCTAACTTTTATTTGTGAAGTTAGATTACATCATTTAAATATAACCAAGTTCCAAACATCATCCAACTTGTGGAACTTAGACTTTCTACACAAGGCATATGCAATCGGTTTAGGTCATCACAGGACTTGCCTAAATTTCGATTCCATATCCTTGACATTAAATACTAAGTTTGATCCCTTAGCCTTCATATCACGAGTTTGAACCCTCACCTTGGTCTTGATCCAAAGAGTTCCGCACGGACCGATCTCGACCTATCTACCCTATCGACCTAGACCGATCTGGCGATAAGCGATCCAACGACCTTTTACGATTGCTCGTTTGATCAAACCTATTTATGAATCAAACTCTAATAAACCTATACATTTTATCTAGACATCTTTTTGCCTTTGCACTATATAACGGCTAGTATGGCACTCATCATCAAAACTAAGAAATAAGTCCAACAATTTCCCCTTTTTGGTGATGATGCCACTACCTCACCTAATCAACAAAGCAAAAGATAAAAACAAAAGCGAGAACAAATTCGAGTCATTTCTCATTATAAATATTTGTTCACAGATATTCTGATCTAGCATCGGCAAAGATAAAATAATGTAAATATCTTTGATCTCATGTCTCTTTCTCTTTCTCTTCTAGCCTTCTCAGCTTGCTCTTGATAGGCTCTAATCTCTTCTATCATTTCAATCATCCATTCATTCTCAATTAGTGTAAAATCAATATAGTGATTGACTTGTTTCCACCAGTTCCATGCTTCAGGCAAGACAAGATTGATCTGATTCACCCTGAAGCCAAACTTCATATCTGACTCCTTAAATTCATTGGTGAATCCTTTGCTTTTGTAATTGGCAGCACCTTTTCACCTTTGCTACTTCTTCTACCTCTGGTATTTTGCTCTTAAAGCTTTAATCCTTGCCTCCCAAAACTTCAAACTCAAGAAAGAGTTAAGGCCTTCATGAAATCCCATGTCACGATAAGGTCTCCTTACATTTATGAAACTCTTTCTTGTCTTGTGATAAGAGATCATTAGTGAGTTGCAATCTGCCAGTGCGAGTTGCCTAAAAGCATTTGTATCATCGATCCATCTCTTCGTGCAAAGAGTCTAGCGACCTCCTTTCTTTGCGGTGATTAGCCCTCTTCCCCCTTAGTGACATCATCAACAAAAGCGTGAGATGAGGCCATGAATAGCTTCCTGTGATACTATCACTCGGTGTAATTAACCTGCCTTAGTTCCAGTTCTAGTATCAAGTGAAGTAATCCTTGATTGCAGGGTCTCTTCCAGTCTGTTGATCCTTTCAGTAAATTTGGGATCAGGCACAACAGGTTGTTGTGCAGCAGCAGGCTCAGCAGCTTCAGCAAGCTTGTCAAGTTTTTGATGAATGGATGAAAGTTGATCTTTCAAAAACTTGTCCTTCAGTGTGTTCCCTTGCTTGATATATCTTACATCATATATCATATCATTCATAGCATTTTGAGTGGAAGCAAAGTTTGAAGCAACTGTGTCAGCAGATTGTCTGTTTTCATTTACCAGAGCCATCAGTTCTTCAAATCTTCTTTCTTGTCTCTGTCGGTTGAGTCCTTAAGCTGTTGCATATCATTTCTTCTGAGTCTTCAACTCATTTAGTACTTCAAGCGGCACTCCACTGGCCATTCTACTATCGGTAGATCCATCAAGTGAGCTCCTCAACTCAGATTGTGCTGTTGTCTCTGCAAGACCATTGCTTCTACTCATATCTCTCCCAAGCAGGGAGGTCCTTCCTCAACCATTGCACCAAGAACATCTTCAAGGATAGGATCTTGTGTGAGGTTCTTCAAAGAACTTCTTCTTCTCCAAAAATTGAAATTCTTCATCATTGTAGTCATAGTCCAAATTTGCTCATCCTCATTAACGTGCGATCTGCGACTATCCTTCCCTACTGAGTGATCTTGGCACCGAAGGCTCCACTACTGACAGCCTCATCAACAGCAGGGTTTCCTCCAAACCCAAAGTTTGTTCCAACTTTGTGTCAGTCTTTGTTTGAGACTCAAGCTGACTGTACCTCTGTTCCAACCTTTGTGCAGTCTTTGTTTGTACCCCAAAGAACTTTGTACCTCCTCTTCAATTTCTTTGTGGATTGAATATATTGGTATTATCCACTTGGAAACCTTGGCATTGCCAATCTTGTGCGGGATGATGGCGGTTTTAGTCGAGTGCCTTCAATGTCAAATCCATCTTGATATTCAATGGACTCTTGAGCTAGCACTTGGGTTCATTAAAATCAAGAATCATTGTTTCTCCATCCAAATCCTCACTCTGTTCATCTGCAGTAGGCTCTACAACATGAAATGTGCTTGGTTCATCAGCCAGCCTACCAGTACTCAAATTGATTCCTTCAGTGATCAATGCTTCTAGATCATCCATGGTGAGATCTTGTAGATCCTCATCCATTTCTCGATCTCACGACCCTCAGCGAGATCTACCAAAGATCGATGGATCTTTGACAGATTGTACATGTGTTAGTGCAGCCCCACTTGATTCTCCAGGTCCAGAGGGAAAATCTCCTCTACTATCTGATGATGAAGAAGAATCATCAGGACCATCTCTTGGATCTCTAAATTTGATACCTTCCTCCTTCTGTTGCTCATCAAACAGATCCATCAGTCTTGATTGCAGCAAAGCTGTATCAATCAGATCCAGCAAGTTTTCCACTCCCAACTTGTCAAAAACCCATTCTTCAAAATCTGTCATTGGTTGAGCAGCTGGTTTTTGTCTTTTGTAGAAACCAAACTTCCACTGGAAGTAATCAGCAATTTGCTGAAGTTTGGGATCCACAAATTCTTCAGTTTTCTTGCTCTCTTTCACATGCCTTTCAAAGGGCATGAAAGACCTCCAGAGCGACTCCGAGTATCTTGTTGACTTCCAAAGGATCCAACAAGCAGATTCATGGTTTCTTCTACAGATGTTTGAAAATCAGCAGGTTGCTGTGATTGTGTAGTTGTACCTGCTACTTCCATCTGTATCATACTTGATTCCCCCTGACTTACATGCTCATCAGCAGGGTTAGCAGCAGACTGCTCTTCCCCCTGAACTATTGCCAAATTTGCAGGGTCTTCAACCAAGTCTCCAATCACCTCTTCAACCACCACAAGAGTTCGAGTTCGGTGGTTTCTTTGTGGTTCTTGATGGATACTACAACAGTGAGCCTGCGAGTCGATGAAGCTGCTTTGTACATCCTCTGATTGCTCAATAACAACTGTTCGACAAGATGAGACTTGATAACTTCTTCATTTGAGGAATCACTGATAACAACTGGTGGAATGATAGTTAGAGGCTCAGCCTCAACAGCCTCTTCTTCCTCTTCTACTTGTGCTTCCTCTTGGACTCTTTGAGCTTCCAAGTTTTTTAACTCTTTCCCTTTGCCATATTTCTTCTTTTTGGCAACCTCCTTCATCCTCTTGGATAGGGGTTCATCATCATCATCTTTCTAGTTAATTTTCTTTTCTACTAGCTTCCTTCCATTTGTTCTCTAAAAATTTCACCAATGATTTTTCTTGAAAGCCACAGCAGGGTGATAACCTCCACTTGACCTCGCGAGACTCATCGACTGTGTTGTTTCCTTTCTTGTTCTCTTTGATTTCAAAACTTCAAAATCTTCCTAACATCAAGACTCTTTCTCTTTCAGCGAGTTTTCTTTAGTGCAAAGAGGTTTGATGGATATCTTCTTAGTTTCTTTGAACTGCTCACCACCCGTATCACCATCATCTCCATCATCATTATCATCATCAGCCTCTCCAGCAATCTCTTCATCATCATCAAGTCCAGGAATTGCATAATCAATCTCCTTTTTGTATCTGGACTGATTTATGTCAACTGGTTCAAGGTCAGGAACCTCCAAGTGATTCAGCAGGGTCTGAATCATCAAACCTAAGGGTAAGGCCTTTGATTTCCTTTTCCCTAGTTTGTCCTCCTTCGCAACTTTCTTCATATAATGAATAAAGTACCTAGCCCAGTCAAACTTCATGCTCCTGCAGATGATAATCATCAACTCTATCTTGGGTCCTGATAGAGTATCCATACTGCCAACTAGCCCAAGTATGTTCTTTGCAATGAGCTTGCTCAGCAGACTGTATTCATTACCAATGTTTTTGCGGTTGATGCCTGCTCGATTTGATAGTTGCATCTGTCTTGATCGATATACAAAAGCCATCTTGTCCAATCCCATAGCTTTCAGGATTGGTGAACCATCAACAACTTCTTCAAAACCAAACACTTCTCTCGGCAGATTGGAGGAGATTACAAGTTCCTCACCATTCACAGTGGTTTTGAATGCTTCAGTTTCTTCTTCTATAACAATATTCTTCCAGAAATCAATAACATTGGTGTATGATATCGTTTCTAATCTGATGTTGAGTATATTCTCCAGTCCTGCAAACCTTCTTATTCTTCGACCTATATTAATGGCCAATTCGGTTCTGTTTGCATCAACAACATAGCCTCTTACACTTTGGCTTGATTCGATTTGAAATAAGAAAAAGATGAAGAAGAGTTACTCTCAAATCTGTGTTCACACGAAGTAGATTTTGCAGAGATAAAGCAGAAATTGCAAGTGGTGAATACGCTAAATAATGATCGATTATATAGACAGTGGGTAGTTGAAACTGTCACTTCACGTACATTGAGGTAACCACGATTAAATCTGATTAAATGCTGTCTTGACACGTGGTCCATTACTCCTCCATAACGTCTGTAACCGTTGGATGGTTTAAGCGGTAATAATGGATAGAATAAATATCCCGCCAAAGCGCTTTTTGACCTAAATAACTTTGGTCGAGTAACGTTCCATTGGCAGGTATCCTCGGCGAGGTGGGCTCGGTGATCTGGCGATAATGTGCTTCGACCTGGCGACAAAGTGACTCTGGCGATCCTTGTTTCCTTCTTGTTTTGTTCAATTGATAATACAAGATGAGGTTTAATACCAATGATCGATCATCAAGTGAGCTCACCCAACATGACAAAGACCAATCCCCTTGGCAACCTCATTTGCTCAATTGTCCAAACATAAGTACATGGAATTGTTGATACCAATGACTAATCGCTAAGTGAGCTCACCCAATCATAGCAAAGACTAATCCCCTTGGTGAATTCCATTACAACTGCTTTGAATATCGGTCAATCTTTATGATTCCAAGTTCGATCCTTAATTTGGCAAATCTTTCACTATCAAGTGGTTTAGTGAAAATATCGCAAGTTGATCTTGATAGGAATGTATAGAACCACCACATCTTTCTTTTCAACATGATCTCTTATAAAATGATGTCTCACATCAATGTGCTTAGTTCTTGAGTGCAAAAGCAGATTTTCGTGATTGCAATTGCACTTGTGTTGTCACACATGATTGGAATTTCCTTTTCTTCAATTCCATAATCCTCAATTGTTGTCTTAGCCATAGTACTTGTGCACAAAGCAAGCTTCCAAAGAACAATGTATTCGACTTTCAAGCAGTGGAAGTTGAAATAGAATTCTGTTTCTTCTTTGAACCAGGAGACCGATCTATTTCCATTAACTAATGAGTTTCTGAGGTGCTTTTTCTATCAATCTTGCAACCAAAGATAATCGTAATCTGAGTAGGATATTACTTTGAAGCTTCCTTCCTTGGAATACCATATCCCTACTCCCGAGTCTCTTTAAGATACTTGAGAATTCTCTTAAGCGCACCTAAATGACTTTCTTTAGGTTTAGATTGAAATCTTGCACAAACACCTACAAAGAAAGGATATATCAGTCTGCTTTGGCGTTGAGGTACAACAGATCGCCTATCATCCATGCATACAAGGTCTGATCAACATCTTTGCCTTCTTTATCTTCATCCAGCCTAATATTTGTACTCATAGGAGTTGAATTTTTAGTGCTGTTTTCCATACCAAATTTCTTCAGCAACTCTTTGGTATACTTGGTTTGATGAATGAAGATTCCATCTTTCATCTGTTTAACTTGCAATCCCAAAAAGTAATTCATTTCTCCCATCATACTCATTTGGAATTTGCTCTTCATTAGATTTGCAAACTTTTCACAAAGTAAATCATTTTCAGAACCAAATATTATGTCATCCACATAAATTTGCACCAGCAGGGTGCTGTTTCCTTCACTGATTCTGAAAAGAGTCTTGTCAATGGTGCCTTTTGTAAAACCATTGTCCACCAAGAATTGAGATAGAGTCTCATACCATGCTCTTGGTGCTTGTTTCAATCCATAAAGTGCTTTGTTGAGTCTATACACTTTATCTTCTTGATCTTTAACTTCAAATCCAGGAGGTTCTTTGAACATAAACTTCCTCCTCTAGGATACCATTCAAAAATGCACTCTTGACATCCATTTGATATACTTTGAAGTTCTTATATGCGGCATGTGCCAAGAATAGTCGATAGCTTCCAATCTTGCAACAGTGCATATGTTTCATCAAAATCTATTCCTTACCTTGAGAATAGCCTTTTGCAACTAGTCCGGCCTTATTTCTTACAATAGTACCAGATTCATCAAGTTTATTTATGTATACCCACTTAGTACCAATGATATTTGCATGACTTGGTCTGTCAACTAGTGTCCAAACTTGATTTCTTTCAAATTCATTTAATTCTTCTTGCATAGCAATTATCCAATCTGGATCTGAAATTGCTTCTTCAACAACTTTAGGTTCCATTTGAGATAGAAAACAAGTAAACATAGCTTCCAGTTGTCTTCTAGTCCTCACACCTTGTCGTACATTGCCAATAACTTGTTCAAGCAGGTGATTCCTTAACCATTGTGGATTTTGGTTATTTTGATTTTGAGAACCTCATCTTGGTGGGGTCTCATTGTAGCTTCTTCTACAGGGGTTCAAGTGAGATCCTTATCTCTGCATCGATTGTTGCATCGATAATATTATCGGCGAGGTGTTCGGCGAGGCGATGTCGAGACTTTCAAGTCATTGAATCTTTCCAAAACTTCAATACAACTGGATCGGTGACTTATTGATTCTCAAGCAGGAGTTCATGATCTTCATCTTCCATTCCGAAGAAACTTAGGTTCATCAAACACAACATGGATTATTTCTTCATGTTTTAGTGACCTCTTGTTCAAGTACCCTGAATGCTCTGCTGACTGAAGAATATCCCAAGAATATGCCTTCATCTGATTTTGGTTGGAATGTCTTCAAATGAATTTTGTGATTTAGAATAAAACATTTACTTCCAAATGGATGGAAATAGGATATTTTAGGTTTTCTTCCATTCCAAACCTCATAAGGTGTCTTGACTTCTTGTTTCTTGATGTTCTATTTTGTGTATAGCATGTTTGTATTTCTTTGCTCAAATTTGAAGATCTTTCATGTAGCAATGCTTCACAAATCATTGTTCTTCTGCTTCCTTCAATGTTCTGTTTCTTCTCTCAAAGAACCCATTTTCTTTGAGGTGTGTGCCAGCAATGACAAGTTGATGTAGTACACCATTACATTCACAATATTCTCTTATAACTTTGTTGAGAAATTCAGTACTCGATCGATCTTATCTTTATGGTGTTAAACTTTTCTCATTTTGTAATCTCTTCAAAAGATTAGGCAAGCTTTGGAGTGTCTCACTTTTCTTGTTCATGAATATCACCCAAGTGTATCTTGAAAAATCATCCACAACCACTAAGGTGTATTTCTTTCCTGTCACACTTGTTGGAGTTATTGGTCCAAAAGATCCATGTGCATAAGCTCCAACACTCTGTTAGTTGATTGTTTAGTCTTTGACTTGAAACTTGACTTTATCTATTTACCTTGCTGACATGCATCACAGATAGCATCTTTCTTGAATGTGATCTCAGGTAAACCAACCACTAACTTCTTTTTCACCAACTGATTAATATCATCAAAATTCAAGTGATTTAACTTCTTGTGCCATAACCAATTGAGTTGATTTGGTATGCACAATCAGTGAGTTTCGGCTATGCAGAGACCAATCCACAACATACATGTTCTGTTGCCTTCTACCAGCAAGTACAACTTGATCACCTCTTTCACTAATGACAATACAATTGTTTTTGTCAAAAGTGACCTTGTATCTCAAGTCACAGAATTGTCCAGTGCTCAGCAAGTTGTAGTCCAGTCCTTCCACATATGCAACATTTTTGATTGTAAGTCCATTTCTGATAAGTGTGCCATATCCTCTTGTATAACCAGGTGTATTTTTGTTGCCAAAATTCACCCTTGGACCATCTTTTGCCACAAAGTTTGTTAAACAATGCTTATTCTTTGTCATGTGTCTGGAACATCCACTGTCAAAGTACCAGACACCCTACAAAACAAAGTTAATGCATTTTAGGTACCCAAACCTGTTTGGGACCATAGTGGTCAGTGGCAAGCATGACTCTTGGTATGTGTCCATAAGGTCTTCTCCTAAATGTGTCATACTTTGGTTCATACTTTGGTTCATACATGTATTCCACACATCCATACGTTCTAACAGTAGGTTGTGTAGGAACCACATATGTTTTCTGGCCTTTTGGTACATAATGCTGTTTGAAATGATTCTTGTTGTTAGAAACATTTGCATAACTATAGGTGTGCTGTCTGTTGGGAACAACCCTGTAATATGGAGTCTGCTGAGATCTTGTGTAAGTCCTCTGCTGATTCCATTGCCTAGGTTTTACCCTAGTAGTATGGTTATACTTCTTTGTTTCTAGCATTAGATACATGAATATTCCAATCATTATCGGCGAGGAGCAGTCTACCTTTCCCCACGAGATAAGTATCCCTTGAATGATCAACATTTTTGGATTTAGGATTCTTATCCTTGGAATATTTCTGTTTCTTTCCCTTCTGTGGTCCAGCAGACTTAGTAGCAGGTCTGCTATCGCTGAGCTTAGAAGGCCTGTGATCTATTTTTAGATTTACTCTTTTTATCAGGAGCTGTTGACTTCTTAGTCTTCTGATTTTGCTTCCTTGAAGCATTCTCATTTGGTTTTGCTGCTTCAGCAACCTTACTGGGAGTTGGATCTAGTGCAGGTACAAACTTAGGACCAGTGCAGGCCGGGTTCGATGACCTTCACTGGATCCACTCTTGTTGGATTCTTGAGTTCCAAATCCAAGCCCTGTTCTATCACCATAAGGCTTTCCAGATTTGTATGCGGTGAGGAACAAGATGGTTCAAATAGATTCAAGTGTCTTTGGATATTCAGCAGACTTATCTTTGGTCTGTCCAACATCCTTTCCTTTCCTTTGAGAACTCTTAATTCGAATTTTCAATCTTCCAACTTCCAATTCAAGAGCTTCTTTTTCAGCCTTCACAACCTCATAAAGCAGTTGTATTATCCTCGGTTGATTAAGGATGGCATCCAAAGTCTCATTGTTGTCGAATTTCTAGGATTTGAACCACAAGTTGATTCACAATCACTTCCCAGTAGGAGTGTTTATAGATCTGATGTTGTATACCTCCTCGTTTCATCCATATTGGCCATCAAAGCATAATCCTCCATATCAAACAACTTGGTCTTTGTGTCATCCGATTCATTTCCTTTTTGATTCCACTTCATATCTGATTCATCTTCAAGCAACCATAGCCTTCTTGCCATGTCTTCTCTGTTGACTCTTGGTCTTGATGGAGTCCGGACAATCAGTCTAAAATGTCCGAGGCTTCTTGCGGTTGAAGCAAAGATAATCAGGTTCCTTGCCTTGTCTCAACTCAGACGATCCAGTGGAAGTGTCCTGGTTTCTTGCAATGAAAGCATAGATAGTCATTGTCTTTCTTTGGTTCTTCTTTCCTTCTTTCAGTAGGCCTCTTTGTGAAATTTCTTGTAGGGGCCTTTCCAGTCTTCATCATTTTGATTTTCTTGCTCAGTTGGGCAATCTGCTCTTGCATCTCATCCAGCATATCATCCTGTCCTCCTGATGTTTCTTCATGATGTGAAGCAGCCAAGGCAGTGGTCTTTGGCTCTTCCTTTTCAGTCTCAGGTACAAGTTTCTTACTAAATTCATAGGCCTTGAGATCTGAAAACAATTTGAAGGTATCTTCTTCATGCAACTTTCTCATTTCTTCAATTGCAGTCACCTTCATTTTCCAAACATCTCTTGCAGGTAAAGCTTCCAAGATTTTGGTGTTAACTTCCTCTTTTGAATAACTTACACTCGGCGCAGGTAAGTTCATCAAAGATAGCATTGAATCTTGATTCCATTTGCTCAATGGTTTCATTAGGTAGCATCTTGAACTTTTGAAATCTTTTTCTGGCCACACTGATTTTGTTCTTCTTTATTGCATCAGTGCCTTCACAGATTAAGTGAATCTTATCCCAAAGTTCCTTTGCGATCTTGCAATCTTTGACCTTCATGTACATATTGCTATCCAAGGTTACGTAGATGATATCAATAGCAATGTTGTTGAGAGGTTTGCTCTTTTCTGCCTTACGCATTCCATTCTCTCTTTGGTTTAGGAATGTACTGGATTCTGTCACCCACTTGCATCGCTTTGTAATCTCCAGGTGGTCCTTCGATTTAGTACATCCATCATCTCATCATGAGTAAAGCAAGATATGCTCGCATTCGACGTTTATACTCATCAAATCATCAAGAGAGCACATCAACATAGTTCTAGCATCTTGTGTGTTGTCCATGATGCAAGTCTTGAAAATCAAGAATTTGAAAGAAAGTTTTAAAGAATTTTCACAAGTACAACAAGTAGGATTCCTTGCAAGCGAAACCATCGCTCGATACCAATTGTTGGTCCCTTGAAAAGGCTTTAGTTAAGTTTAGAGGGGGGGTGAATAAACT
This sequence comes from Gentiana macrophylla, assembly GCA_026214975.1. NCBI lineage: Eukaryota > Viridiplantae > Streptophyta > Magnoliopsida > Gentianales > Gentianaceae > Gentiana > Gentiana macrophylla. The sequence goes on along the minus strand of CM047806.1, from coordinate 39,857,658 downwards.
TAACACTTAAAACTTTGGAGTTAACAATTGCAACTTGAGCCTGGCCGATACTTGAGAGTCTTCTTTGAGACCTCGATGACTCTGGCCGATAAGCGAGAGTCTCTCGTGATTCGATTTCTTGAATTTGTGCAAATGGAATAATATCAAAATTAAGCCTTGTTACTTGTTGTTAAATATGTTACCAAGTATTAGATACTCATTAGTGTATGTGTGTGATTTCGGTTTCTAGATTCGAGAGTTGATATGAATAATAACTAAGTGCGTAAAGTAAATGCGATAAGTAAGTAGAGATTTTTATAGTGGTTCAGTGATGTAATCTCAGACGTCCACTCTTCTCCTGTGATGTTGGAGGAAATTCACTAGTGATCTTTGAGTTATCTGTTACAAAGAATCCTAGGTTGCTTGTCCTTCACCAATAACTATGGCTTCACAAATCGGCGGGAGCAGGTAGGATTCTTTGCTCTGAGTCTTCCACTTGGTCCTTGAAGGGTAGAATTGCCTCTTCACCCGGCTCCACCACAAACCAACGATCTTTCACACCCAATGGATGCTTCACTTTGTCTTCAAGAGGTTCTTTATAAAATAAAGATTGAATCAAGTAAATGATTGATTCGGCGACTTGATTAGGATGATGTAATCAGGCTGCTTGCGTCTTCAAGTGTGTATGCTTGATGCGGCTAGAATGCGAATACACTTGAAGAAAATAACTAGATCGGCTGACCTTTAAGCTCAAGAAGTTCAAAGAGGTGTTTTATACATTTCGGTGTTATCACTTGAAGTTTATTCCAAAATTCATAGTCTTTTGTTGAGTTGAAAGTCTTCTATTTATAGGTAGGAATGCATGTGACTTGCATTTGAAATTCAAATGTGACCGTTCCTTGTATTTGTCCCATCACAGACCGTGATTCGTCATTATTCGTAGGATCGACCTTAATCGCCGGGATTACTTTTTGTGATGCGATCTATCCACCCTTTGACTTGTATCCAATGGATAAGAATGTAAATCATCCCAACGTCTTTTTAATCTCAACCTTTGATTTGCTTGATAAGTCAGAGGTAGTTGGCTGTCCTTATCCATGTAATCTTCCAATAATCTTGAATTAATCGAGGTAAATATCAGCAGGTTCATCAGTCTGCTGTAATACCAATCAGTCTGCTGAACATCATATTTTTGTCTGTAAAATATAATGCAGCTGATTCCTTTTATCTAACTTTTATTTGTGAAGTTAGATTACATCATTTTAAATATAACCAAGTTCCAAACATCATCCAACTTGTGGAACTTAGACCTTCTACACAAGGCATATGCAATCAGTTTAGGTCATCACAGACTTGCCTAAATTCTGATTCCATATCCTTGACATTAAATACTAAGTTTGATCCCTTAGCCTTCATATACTGAGTTTGAACCCTCAGCCTTCAGTCTTCAGTCTTCAAGAGTTCGCATCGATCCTCATCGACCTATCTACCCATCGACCTGACCCGATCTGGCGATAAGCGATGCTGACCTTTTACGATGCTTGTTTGATCAAACCTATTTATGAATCAAACTCTAATAAACCTATACATTTTATCTAGACATCTTTTGCCTTTGCACTATAACGACTAGTATGGCACTCATCATCAAAACTAAGAAATAAGTCCAACATCATCGTTGGCTCAAGAACCACCCGGCACTTCATAGTTCAACCCCGGGGTCTAACACTAAACTACACTAATCTAGACTACCACATTCAAGTTACTATGTTGATAATAAAACACCAATGAGCGCGGGCCTGAATTCACGACCTAAAACCCCGGTATGTTTTACCTCCCGATCTTAGAACCATTTTTCCCACACCACTCTCTCTGAACAACTCTCAAGAATGATGTGTGTGATTTTTGACCTAGGTAGCTAATCTAGCCCAAATCCGTTATAACAAGTTCTAAGACGTGAAATATGTGAGATATAACAATAAAAAGCACTACACACTCCCTATTTCATTTTCCAAGGGTTGATTTCACCAAATTTTACATGATTCGACTATAATAAGTTTAGCTACTACTCATATATATATGTAGATATATAGATATTACAAGTAATCAGACTCTGTCAAAATGTCATGGATTAAACGGCGGGAAGTTTTACATAATAGCCTTCTGTCAATGCCAGAATTCTATTAAAACCAAATTAAAACCTTAATCCAATCATTTGCCAGATTCTCGATACTTATATATATATAACAAAATGAAAGAAAACAAGAAAGAAAGAACGAAAAACGGAAACTATATTATAACGATAATTAGTCGAGTTATTACATCGACATTATAACGACATATATATATATATATATATATATATATATATATATATATATATATATATATATATACATATAGGCCCCCAAAACATAATTAAAAGAAAGGAAAAAGAAGAAGAATTTGGGAAAGAAGAGGGCAACGATCCGCTTCTCTGTATGCTCCTTTATATAGAAAAAACTCCTTGGGCCGGACCGGGCCGGGTAGGGGCCGGACCAGGCCGGAATCATCATTGCATTCAGCCCCCTTGATCATCTAATTTATGGATATAAATTTATATATTTGAATAAAACTTCTAAAATTCATATCTTGAGTTCTAGACCTCCAAATGACATGATTCAAGAGGCATTGGAAAGCTCGTTGAAAATCTACAACTTTCATGAAGGACACTTCTTCAGAAAATGCCGTTTTGATGGGCCATTTGTTCGTCGAAGATATTTCTCGATTTCCTCCAAATCGAATCGATTTGCCACTTGACCACTTGACTTAGTGACACTCTCGTATAGCTTCCATAAGATATGATTATACTTCAAAATGTCGTTACTCGGGGTCTTGGTCAACCTATACTTCTACAATAAAGCACAAAATACCAAGCGTAAATCCGACACGACACTCCGGTTACTAAACCGATACAAAACTTATAAAAACACGATAAAAATACGATATTTTACATAATAGCTACTACTAACATATTTGGATGAATCTAAGGAATTAATTACTTGAAATGATATAAAAGTGCTCAAAATGATATCAGAAACGGGGTAAAAAGTTACAAAAATAACTATGAATTTTTCCCTTATCATAGGTCCACCTCCCATTTCTTCAGATCTCTAGTCCTTCTTAGTGCCTGCATATTCGTGCAAATATGATAACCACAACCATTATCTAATACCCAGTGGTTAGACTTAGAAGAAGCAATATTGATCTCAATCATAAACATACCGAAGTTGAAGCATCTCAGATGCCTTTTCTTCGTGCTTAAGAAAGCCTTGCAGTTTCGCCTCCAATGACCAGTCTCACCGCAATGAAAGCAAGCATCCCCGGACTTGTCTTTGGCTATTTTCGGTGCAGGTTTAAGTGGAGCCTTTGCCTTCTTGGTCTTATTCTGAACCTTTTTCTTTCCCTTTAAAGAAGTGTCGAGCAACACTTGCTTGCCCTTTTGCACAGTGCCCTCAGTAGTTTTCAACATGTTCAATAACTCTACAAGGGAGCAATCTATCTTGTTTATGTGATAATTCATCACAAACTGTGAGTATGAATGAGGTAGAGATTGCAAGATTAAGTCAATACTTAACTCGCGTTCCAACTTGTGGCCAAGCTTCTCAAGCCTCTTAATATACCTGATCATCTTAAACATGTGCGACCCCACAGAAGTCCCGGCTTCCATCTTTTAACCGAAAAGTGCCTTCGAGACCTCATACCTCTCAGTGCGAGACTGAGAAGCATAAAGCTCCTTTAGGTGACCAATGATCGTGTATGCATCCATAAACACATGCTGGTTCTACGGTTCAGGTGTCATAGAAGCAAGCATTATATATGTAGCATCAGTACTGTCAGAACAGTGCTTGTTGTACTTCTCGACAGCATCTAGAGCCGCACCCTCTGCAGGCTTTTGCGGTATGGGTTCGACCAAGACATAGCCAATCTTTTCACGCCTCAAAATGATTTTGAGGTTTCTTTCCCAGTCGAGAAAGTTGGTTTTGTCATGTTTGTTTTCGATGATAAAATGAAGGTTCAATTTGTTCGAAATTCTACAACAAATATATAACGATAGAATAAGTAAAAGTTCATGTATACAAAACTTAAAAATTGCACTTTGGCTTTCAAGAATTAAATTAATTCTTTAGTGGCTAGAATCCCATTTAGTTGACTCGATCCCCGACGTGGGCCGATCGAACGGGTCAATTTCAACGGGTAGGTATAACTTACAAATCGCGTCCAACGCGACTTCCAGTGGTTTGACTAGTCAACTCTTTGATAATCCACATCGTCTATGTGATAGCCAACCTCATGTCTCTAAAATCAAATGGTCCTGACATAGGCCAATCACCGCGAGATTCTTAGTCGAGTCGTAACCCAAGTATTAATGAGATCTCATAACGATCATAGCTTGATAATAACGATATACCCGAGGCAGGTCTGATGAAATTGTGTCCTAAACCCAATCGGGTTGGACCGGATCCGATCGGGTCGGATCATTTCTACAATTTCTTTATGTTTATACATATATTAAATGGTTTTTATGTTGTCATATATTTGTTCTTCTAAAGAACTAATTATGAATTGTTATATGATAACGTCCTTAGTATTAAACTGTGGTAGAGAAACCATGATAGGCGATTATGGTTGATGAGATCCCTAATCACTTTAATAAGTTTGATACTTAAATGTCTCTAGACTGATGTACTATTAAACAGGGCATTGATAGTATGAACATGATAGCATGTATTAGATGTCTTACATCTTCAAGTAAGGCGTGGATAGATCTCGTCTATCGAAGTGTAGAGACACTTGGACCGCGACGGACGTGTATTAGAGAATGCGTTCGTTAGATGACCCACTTACACGGTTAAGTGTCACACTATGTGGCGGTTGTGTAATTATCCTTAGGACGGGAGTCTACATGGCATCACGGTGTGGATTGTCATGCTTTGACATTATTGAGCTTTCCCCAGCCACGGGGTGATCATGCGGTAGTGATTGGGTATGATCATCAAGCATGTGGAGTACACATGTTCGGTCGTGCTGAAATCGCGCCACCTATCAAGATGGTGAATATCCGAAAGGGCCTTCTTATACGGAATGTCTTACTCGTGAATCTTTGCAAAGTGGAAGTAAATGAGTTACTTCGAGAGAGAGCATGATATCTAGATTATAAGATACGGCCGTTAATGTTTGACACTCGACGTACGTCCGTATGGATATTATTACAACGATAGGATTGTAAGTTACACGTAATCTGTTTCACATGAAAAGGTAGTAGTCATTGCATTTGACTCTTCCGATGATCGGGGTCACGGTGTATTGCTAGACGCTATCCCATGATCGTTAGGCATGAAGGGCATTTTCGTAATTTTCACTTTGTGTCTACGGCCAACATATTCGGAAGCCTATCGGGTCACACACATAAGAACATCTAGCCGGATTAAAATGCGGTTATAGTTGATAACCAAATAAGGAAAGTTTATCTCGAGACTATAAAGGTTCTAGTGGTAAATTAATATGGTGATATTTATTTATTATGAATAAATATAATACAAGATATTAATTATGCTGATTAATTAAATATATGTATTTTGATACATATGGGGAGCATATAATAGTGTATTAAGATACACTTTGATCACAAGAATTTAATTAATAAGTATTACCAAATATTAATAGAAGATATTGATATATATATCTAAAATATACGGCTCAAATTTGTTTGTTTGACACACGTAAATACAAGTTGACCATGTTTGAATATTTGGATACTAAAATATTTATATGTGTTATATATATATATATATATATATATATGTGATATATACATGAAGTGTAAATTGATTTATAGTAATAAGATAAATATAGTCAATATAAGATATTGACAATATATTTGAATATTTAATATAAGATATTGAATATTAATGAGATAAATCAATCAAATATATTTTCCTTATTTTACTAGTAAAGATTTTCTTCCTCTCCACTCTAATAGATGACACACATACACTATAAATATAGTGTGTGTGTCAAAGCTCTTCAGACAACATAATTCCAAGAGCTAATAGTTCTTCATGAAAAATGAGAGCCTTCTTAGAGAGAGTTTTGAGAGAGAGAAAAAGTCGATCTAGCAACCGAATTTTTTCCGGTAGCAATCCATGATGGGATTCCGCGGGCTGTTCGTGTAGATCACCGATAGAGGCCGAACACTTGGGCGGCTCTCCTTAGACGGTCAAAGCGCCGATCTTTTAGATCAAGCAAGGTAACCACCGTCTTTAGTTTATTTGTTTATTACTTAAACGAAGTCGATCTTGGGTCGATAGAAATAAATTTTTGAATTCGCTGCGTTCGCGTAGATTTCTAACAAAGGGTAAAGAGAGCGAGCTTCGAGCTTAAGCAATAAGCATGTTAATTTATGAGTTAATTTTATCGCTTGAATCAAGTAATTAAAAGATGAAAGATTTTTGGTTCAGAAACGATACATTTAAAAGAATATTAAAAAAGGAGATCGGGTGGTGCTCGGCCAACTGGCGGCGGCACCACCACCATCCGGCGGCAGCTTTGTGGCTGTCGGCTGGCGGTTGCTTGGGGTCCTTTCCTTTTGTTTTGTGTATTTTATGATTCAATATGGTTCATAGTTGTGATTGGTAATTCCTCTTTGTTTAGTTGTGCACATGTGGCTAATCAATGGTTCAAATAGTTTGGGCTATTGTGATTCCACATGACATTAAAATAATAATGGCATTTCCAAACTTTATTTGAATAGTTCAGTTTCTTTCCAAATATTTGATTTTAAAACGCTTGCGCCTACGCCACTTTCAAAATTTTGATTTGAAAAGTGGCAGACATATTAACCAAAATTTTGATTTTGGAAAAAGTTTAGCCAGCCCTTTTCAAAATTTTGATTTTTAAAGGCCATGGAGATGTCTTTTGGTTTTGGAAACCAAAGGCATCCATTTTGATTATGAATCTAAAGGAAAGAAACAAAAAGACCTAATTTTAATTTTGATTTATTTTGGAATAGTTCTAATTAATTAAAATTAAAATTGAAATCGGTTTAAAATTAATCGTTAATTTTATTTCGATTAAAATCATTTAATTAATTAAATGTTAATTAGTTAATTGATTGGATAAATTTTTTTAATAGATTAAACGTTAATTGATTAATTAAGTCGCAAGTAGTTAAATTTTAATTTTATCTTTTTCATAAGATGTTATTGTATGGATTAGATATAGTAGATATAATATAATTATATGGACTCGATCGATCATGGACTGACCGATAGATAGATGTGAATGATTTAATTTTTCTTTGGTTTAAAATTGTCCTAGGCCGTATGAAGAACGTGACCTAGTTTATTTCTGCATTTATCACATTCTGTTAGCTCTCCCCGTGTGCGGCAAATGGATGTATTTATTTTATTAGATAGAATTAAATGGAACAAGAATGGAGCAGAAGATGGAGACCAAAGATAGAAGAATAAAGATCACATTGGAGATGGCGCATTAAAGATCCTATTGGCGGATGCAGCTACCCTTAGAATGTGACCCGCGGTTTCGTCAGTTTGTATTCGAAATCGCACCTAGGAAAAGTCCATGATCATACCGGTTACTTTACGTATTTATTTATTTTGTGCTTGTATTTATTTTATATGATACGATAGATGCATAACTAGGCACGATCTAGATGAATGTGTAGGATGTATGTCTATAGAGATAGATATACTTGATGAGACCATAATTAAAATTAATTAAGTGAATTAATTTACATAAATACTTCCACCTCAAAAGAATCAAGTTGAAATTGCCTCCCCATATTATAATGACGGCGAAGAACCCTTATTCGATCCAACTCATCAACCAAAGCAGGAGGTTGACCTACCTCGGTATATCATCATTATCGAGATATGATCGTATGAGATCTCACTTAATATCGGGGTTATGACTTGACAAAGAATTCTCTTGGCCACCAGCCAAAGCGGGGTCGTTTGGATTTTAGAGGCAAGAGTTTGACTATTTCATAAGATGAAAAATCGTCAAAGAGTTGACTAGTCAGACAACAAGAGTCGTATAAGATACGATTGACAAAGAGTTGTCTACCTATTAGGCTATTTTCGGCCCACCAGCCAAAGCGGGGGTCGCGGTAGTTTAGTGAGATCTTGTCCACTAAAGAAATTAATAATTCTTGAAGTCAATTGGAAGTAGTTGACTAGTGGGAGCAAAATCATAAACCAAAAGACCATTTTTGATTTTGCGTGTATCAACAACAACACTCTTTTATTTTCATTTTATGTTGTAGTTTTAGCAAACTTTATATTTATGTTTTATTCTCGATTAGTAAAACCAAATTATGACTATTACCTTTTGAGAAACGTTCTCGAATATGGTTATGTAATTTTAATCCTTTTAAAGAAGCAATGACACGAGCAACCCCGTTATAGTAGTTAGAGACAAGGAGACTACATAATTGATGCAGTGCTGCAAGACTTTAATTATTAATGAAAGCGGAAACTCATGATATGATTAAATCATTTGAAATAGTTTCAACTAATTAGTCATATATTGGATACGATCCAAGATGATCATTCTGTCATACGATGACAATTAATTCAAACGTTGGATAAGAATGACCACATCAAATTTTGGAAAGGTTGTTTTCAAAAATGTAAGATTTAAGTATCGACTTAATTCTACCATTTCTTAAAGGTTAATTAAGTAGTTAATGTTTTGAATACGATTCAAAAGTTTAAATAAACTATTTAATAAACTTTAGATTTTCTTTATGAAAGGAAATCAAAGATGTAGCTCTTGTGATCTTTCTTAAGTCTTAGGAAGACTACACTAAGAAATATTTACAAGTGTTTGAAGGATTAGAAAGGAAGTTAGGGCGTGCTTAAATAGAAAACTTATTGAAGTCTCTATTGTAGGCAATTGAGTTGAGATAAATCTATCTAAGTTCAAAGTCGACTCTAAGATATATGATATCTTACGAGTGTGATTAAATTAGAAAAATTAAATGCAGATATGGAAGGTGAAGCAAACGTTGTGACACTTACCATATTCTAGATCTATTTAACTGATAAGGGAACTAAATAAATGTTATTACGTTCCGGTTTTTCAGTTGCTTGTTAGGATTTAGTAGACATATTTAATTGTAAAGAATAAATATTATTCCGATAAAGTTGAAAGGTCACTGAATCTAACATACTAGACTATTGTCACTATATAGTTGATATATGTGATGAAATCTCAACTAATTATTAGTATGGTTGTTATCCTTGATATTGGTGGTCGTTCTGGACATAGTCTCTATGGAGGGGAATCGTGTGATCAGATTTCATTCTGATGACGTCTGAACCATGTGATTATGAATCACGTGGGTAATACGTATCTTATCTAAAGATGACTAAAATACCCTTTTAAGAAAAGGTTATAAATTCTAGAAAATTGTCTAAAGCATAAAATACCGATGTTTGTTGGCTTATGACAATTAATGCCTCAAATAATTGTTTGTTAATCTCTATGACTATTTTTTGAAATAGTTGAATGTACTCGATGAAGTGCATAATTCAAAGCCCAAAAGTTCAAGCTAGAGATTGATGAGCTACTTAGAATTAATCTCCAATTGATTGAAGTAATTAATACTTGAAGAGTGTTTGAAGTTGTCCGAAAGTGGAATTAGATTCTCCTGTAAGGAAACCATTTTGGGATACGTAATTAGAGTGTGTTCCTAAATGGAAACAACACTTTATATAATAAAAGTGTGATGCAAGCCATGCAAAGTATCCTTACCCGCTTCGGGATAAGTGCCTTTATACTTAACCGAGTTCCAAAGAATAAAGGTTGAATAAATTCCATATTAGATATGGAAGAGGATAATGTCAAATCTATCTTAACCGATGATTCGAAGTTGTCATAGGCAGAGTCAGAAAGGTCTGGAGCCTAGTACGACATATGCAACTTTGTGGAATGTCTTAGCTAGCATGCTGGATATTATTTACTTGTCCGCGGAGCAAAGTGTTTGTCTCCAAACATGCTGTCTTCTAAAGGAAGTGTTTCTTCCAAAAGAAACAGTGGGAGTGAATCAGATCTCAAAAGCGTTTGAGAACCCCAAAGATATATTCAACCATAAGAACGTGAGCCGACGCCACATAGCGATGAGGTGTAAACACCGCCAAAGGCACACAAAAGTTCTCAGAAGTTTGAGGATAACCTCAAGCCTGAAAGATCACGCTGGTATGTTCATCTTGAAGAATGAATATCTCATGACCTATGAAAGAATGTTTAAAAGGCAAGATTGAGAGATATGTCCAGAGCCATAATATCGGAATTAGATTCCATCAATGACAAATGTGTTATGAACCTAGTCCTGCCTTACCTGCAGGAATGTCCCCTGTAAGGTTGAGCCCAGCTTTTATTCGGACTATGCTTTTTGTAACTTCGTATCATGGCTATATGATAGTGTTGAAGACGTTGGGCGATACTTGATGTTCATAGATGATAACATGATATGTGAGCCCACGAGATCCATTTATGGACTCAAACAAGTTTTCTAGACGATTTCTTTGTTTGATAATCAAAGGAGTTTGATTTAGTCAAAGCAAGGATATGCCCAATGCAAAAATGGATAGTGGGAGTGTGCTACGCATTTTTGAGTAATGTATTGATATCTCTCGAGAATTATCACCCCATGTCACAGTCAATTAATGTTTGTTTTGGTCCCAGAGAAAGGTAAAACTATAGTCGTATGAGGGGGTGAATGACTATAGTGGAGTTTCAAAACTTTTCTTGTATTTAAAAGCTTTTGCAAGCAATGGATAAGTCCCTTCTTACTATGTTATTTCAAAGTAGTTTAAGCAATCACAAATATATGATATAATATAAGCAATTAAATGAATGCAGTAAGGTAAATTGCAGAAAGTAAATTGACACAAGGCTTATTGTGGTTCAAGGTGGTGTAATCCATTAATCCACTCTTCTCATGTGATGATCGGAGGAATTCACTATTGTTTTCACAGATACAATAGTACGATTGTCCTTGACTTCACAAGCTTCACAATCTACAAGACTATCACTCCTTGATCGCAATGTGCCTTTAGTGACTCGCCTCTTTCATCGCCTCCTGGGATCAAATCCTTCAAAGAACTATCACAAACACAACTCCTTCTCGGGATGACTCGATTCAGCTTGCTTGATTGATGTGAATTGATTCACAAACTTGTTGATCAATCTCAATGCTTGATGTTTGAATTGTAGCTCTCGCTTTTGAGTTGATCACTAGATGTTTTCCTTTGCCACAGATAGAAGGCTTTTTACTTTGATGATATTTTTGCCTCGCTTTTTCCATTCACTCTTTTCTCACAATGCCTCTATTTATAGCCTTGATTATCCTTGATTTGAATTTCCGTCTGCTATTATATTAATGAGGGAATAACTTTATTTTATTCTTGATTCCCTTAATTATATTATCCTTGATTTTAGTGATCGGATTTTTCTTCAAACGCGTTAACCATAAAATCCGCCCTTGTTTGATCATCTCGTTAATTGTGCATTTAATGCCGGATCTTCAGTATCTTCTTCATATTTCAATAACTGATCGAGTAAGATTTACTCACCGCTTCTTTGAACGGTCAAGTGACCCATCCGACTTTGCCGCTAGATCTTCCTTCACCGCTTTGTCTTCACTCACCGAAGTCACCCACTTTACCGATTCACTGCTTCCTTTATTCTTTCGGGCTAAAGGAGAATCCTTGTACTTCACCGATCCTTGATTTGGGTGAGATCGGCACACCATATTTAAACATTGAGTTTCATTACTTAAAATATAACTTAGACTTATCCAATGTCATCACAGACTTCCTTGGTTATAAGTTAGACTATGATGTCTTCATTGCTTCTCTCTTTGGTTCTTGGTCAAGCTTCACTCGCTGCAAGTATGTCCTTGCTTTGCCATCCTTCCAACTAGTACAATGCTTGTCTGACTCAACTTATACAACATGTCAGACTCTAAGTAAAAACTATACAGAGTGTTCTAACTTATTTCAGGCTTGCTATAACAGCTAGTATGGCCATCATCAAAACATAATAAAATGTTCCTAACAGTTTGGTAGTTCAAAGTCTTTACGAAATCACTTGAATTAGCAGTTCTTATTTTAGAAATGAGAATCTATAGTGATAGATTTAACTACTGTTAGATTGTAGTTTACCTCTATAAATGTGATGCTAAAAGAGTTTAGCATAGATCACGATGAGAGACACTGCAAGCCAGTGTTCTTAAGATCTATCTATGTTAAGACGTTAGTCCTAAATGTGAGATGAAATATGATGTTTATGGAAGGTTTCCTTCGCTGCTGTGATAGGAACCATCATAAAGGTAATGCCAGATGTTCATAGTCCATGAATAGTCATGAGCAAGTATGAAAGTAAATCTCGTGAATGTCGAGAATATCCTTAACAAGTTAAGGATGGTTTCCTAGTTTATTGAAACTTGAAAGCTAATAAGTATAGTTATACAGACGTATATCATGAGTCTTACGAAGGCGAGTGGGAGCTACAGTATGGGTTTGCAGTCACTTTGATTAAGTGATACAGTGAGCTGGAAATATTCTAGGCTATGGGTCATCAGAATTCTACAACTTAGCCTAAAATATATTAAAGGCTTTAGAGGCACAACGGAGCAAAGACATGGATCTGAAGGTTCATTTCTCAAACCTTGTGCGGTTCTTCCACCTTTTCTATATAATGATATAGTAAGTGGATTCATTTCTGAAGCAAGGACCGTGGTCTCATCAGAGATTCGTGTGTGTGTTGAGACGGTTCCTTTGACTTGATCATTTGGAGCATGATATGAAGATAGTCCGAGTCCCCCAGATATAGCGGTCCATTCACGGCTAGAGCTGGTTGCAAGTATTGCATGAGATTCTTGTGTTTCAACTTGGTCTTGTGTGTGCGTGTGATTTGTTTTAGGCCAAGTGGGAGATTGTTGAAATAGTTTCCTAAACCCCATCGGTTGGACCGATCCGACCGGTCGGATCATTTCTACTATTTCTTTATGTTTATACATATATTAAATGGCTTTTATGTTGTCATATATATATATATTCTTTTAAAGAACCAATTATGAATTGTTATATGATAACGCCCTTAGTATTAAATCGTGGGTAGAAACCATGATAAAGCGATTATGGTTGATGAGATCTCTAATCACTTTAATACGTTTGATACTTAAATGTCTCTAGTCGATGTACTATTAAACAGGCATTGATAGTATGAACAGGATAGCACGATTAGAAGTCTTCGCCTTCAAGCGGGGAGGGATAGATCTCGCTTCATCAAGTGTAGAGACACTTGACCGTACATGGATGTGTATTGTAGATTATGACGTTGGGATCGACCCACTTACACGGTTAAGTGTCACACTATGTGGCGGTTGTGTAATTATCCTCAGGGGCCGAGTCTACATGGCATCACGTTGTGGATTGTCATGCTTTGACACTATTGAGGTTTCCCCAGAAATGGGGCGATCATGCGGTAGTTGATTGGGTATGATAATCAAGCACGCGGAGTATACATGTTTGGTCGCTTAGAAATCGCTGCACCTTATCTATAGGTGAATATCCGAAAGGGCCTTCTTATAAGGAATGTCTTACTCGTGAATCTTTGCAAAGTGAAAGTAAATGAGTTACTTCAAGAGAGAGCATGATATCCAGATTATAAGATACGGTCGTTAATGTTTGACACTGACGCATTTAATCGTATGGATATTATTACAAATGATAGGATTGTAAGTTACACGGTAATCGCTTCATATGAAAGGTAGTAGTCATTGCATTTGACTCTTCCAATGATTGGGGGTCACGGTGTGTTTCTAGACGCTATCCCGTGATCGTTAGGCTTGAAGGGAATTTTTGTAGTTTGCACTTTGTGTCTACGGCCAACATATTCGGAAGCCTATCGGGCCACACACATAAAAACATCTAGCAAGATTAAAATGCGGATATAGTTGATAACCAAATAAGGAAAGTTTATCTCGAGACTATAAAGGTTATAGTGGTAAATTAATATGGTGATATTTACACAGATACAACTAGCCCCGCACAGTAATACCGGTCGCAGTAAAGAATTATTATGAATAAATATAAAACAAGATATTAATTATGTTGATTAATTAAATATATGTATTTTGAACAAGATATTAATATGGTGATATTAATTAAACAAGGTATTCACCTCTAACGATCATGACCCCTAATTATCGGAAGAGTCAATACGCAATGACTACTACATTTCATGTGCTCGGTTAGCATGTAAATAGAATCATATCGTTGTAGTAATATCCATACGATCGTATCTTGATCGTATCCCATAACTGCATATCAAACTCTCTTGGAATAACTCATTTACTCCCACTTTGCAAAGATTTCACGAGAACTAGACATTCCTTACGGGTAGGCCCTTTCGGATATTCTCTCCTACTCATAGGGTACGCGATTCCCGTGACGACCTAACATGTATACTTCTCATGCTTCAGTGTCATACCCAATCAATACCGCATGATCGCCCCGTGGTTAAAGGAAACCTCAATAGTGTCAAAGCATGACAATCCACACCGTGATGCCATGCAGACTCCGGTCCTAAGGATAATTACACAACCGTCACATAGTGTGACACTTAACAGTGTAAGTGGGTCCGCCTAACGATGCATTCTCTAATACACGCCCACGCATACCCAAGTGTCACTACACTTCGATAGACGAGATATATCACGCGCTTCTTAAAGACAGTAAGACATCTAATACGCATAGTCTCTGTTTGACTATCAATGCCCTGCTCAACAAGACATTAGCCTATAGACATTTAAGTATCAAACTTATTAAAATAATTAGAGATCTCATCAACCATAATCACTATCATGGTTTCTATATCACAGTTTAATACTAAGGACGTTATTATATACACAATATCATAATTGGTCTAATAAATAAACAAAGTATATAATAACATAAGTGTTTTTATTAATCATAATAAAGTCATTACATGAACTTAAATAGACTGTAAATGACCCAACCCGGTCAGATCTGGTCCAACTCGATTGGGTTTAGGACACCTATTCAACACAAAAGCCCTTATTTCACCAATGGAAACTGAACTTGAAACTGAGATTGAGAAAAAGATTGCAGCTGATTTGATAACTATACTCATTGGAATTTCAGCTCGATTATAGATCAAGAAGAGAAGAGAAAGTTGATGAAGATTGATGAAACACGTATGCTCGTGACTTTGACATTATTCACCTATCGCTTGTTTGACACATCAAAATTCATAAGTAATGATCATGCCCCATTAGAGCCGACATCGAAGAAATCGATGGGTAGAAAACCACAGAGCTCGAAGAAAGATGATGATGATGATGATTCCCGCCGGATGAAGGCTTTGCGAAGGAATCCTTACATCTTTCAAGAGGGTAAACCGGGATAGATATCGATGAGAAATACGACTCAAAGATTCAAAGAAATGAGGAAGTTGATGAGACAGATGAATCTTCTACATCCGATTCGAATCTCACCGAATTAACATCCAAGAAGCGACATAAAACAAAGGAATGTAATCACCTACTAATAGTGGAATTCTGATGTTTCTAAAGATGCAGCTTGATCAAGTTAAGGAAATTGTTAGAAATCACTAGTTTAACGCAAATGAATTTAAAATTTTGATTTCCTTTTCTAGATCATTCTTCGCTTAATGCAATAAACACGTTAAGTAGTTTGATGGAATATACATTGATGATCTATAAGATCGCCGCTTGACCGTTAACGGAGAGTAGTAGTGCGGCGCAAGCCGCCCACGCCGTCCGGCCTCTATCGTTGATCCACACGAACTCCTCGCCGAATCCTCCTTGATTGCTATCGAAAAACTCCGGTTGATAGACCGGCCTTTTCCTCTCTCTCAAAACTCTATGAAGCTCTCTATTTTACACAAGAACTATAAGCTCTTGCAATTATGTTGTATAAAAGAGCTTGACACCCACTTCCCTTTTATAGGCAAAGTGGCGCCCCAAAGTGAGTGGAGGAGAAGAAAACATTTTTCCAATAAAATAGGGAAAATCTCCTAGATTGATTTATCTCTTTTATTATAATATCTTATATTAAATAAAATTTAAATATTGCCAATATCTCATATTGATTATATTTATCTTATTACCATAAATCTATTTTTTTCAAAATCAATTAATAATTAATATTAAAATTATGGCAATCTTATTAATTAAAGTGCACAATCCAAGTGTATCTTATACCCGAGAAGTGGCGCCCTATATTGCCAATAATTAGTTTCCGGAATATTCTTTAATTAATATAATTTATGTATAATTAATATCTTGTATTTATTTTTTCATAATAAACAAATAACACCATATTAATTTACCATTATAACATTTATAGTCTGTAGACAAACTTTCCTTATTTGGTTATCAACTATAACCGCATTTTAATCCGACTCGATGTTCATATGTGTGTGACCCGATAGCTTCCGAATATGTTGGCCGTAGTCACAAAGTGGAGATTACTTAAAATGCCCTACATGCCTAACGATCACGGGATAGCGCCTCAAAGCAACACAACCGTGACCCCAATAATCGGAAAAGTCAAAAGCAATGACTACTACCTTTCATGTGAAGCGCCAGTGTAACTTACAATCCTACCACCGTGAATAATATCCATACGATCGTATCTCGAGTGTCAATACATTGATGATAGTATCTTATAACTCTGGATATCATGCTATCTCGAATAACACATTTACTCCCACTTTGCAAAGATTCTCTAGAGCTAGACATTTCTTATAAGAAGGTCATTTCGGATATTCAATCCCAATCATAGGATACGCGATTCCCGGACGACCAAACATGTATACTCCGTGATGCTTCAATATCATACCCAATCACTACCGCATGATCGCCGTGGATAAGTGGGAAACCTCATAGTGTCAAAGCATGACAATCCACACCGCCATGCCATGAAGACTCCGGTCTAAAGGATAATTACACAACCGCCACATAGTGTGACACTTAATGTACGTGGGTCATCTTAACGACGATTCTCTAATACACGCCCATATACAACCCAAGTGTTCTACACTTCGATGTAGACTAGATCTATCCCTATCTTCAACAAGATGTAAGACATCCAATACGTAATAGCCTGATTATACTATCAATGTCCAATTTGATAAGACATAAGATTGTGAGTCATTTAAGCATCAAACTTGTTAGAGTGATTAGAGATCTCATCAACCATAATTACTATCATGGTTTCTATCACATTTTGATACTAGGGACGCATTATATATATATATATATATATATATATATATATATATATATATATATATGCAACAAATAATATGAAGATAAACAATATATAATAACATAAGTGCTTTTATTAATCATAATAAAGTTATTACATGAACTAAATAGATCAGAATGACCCGAACTGGTCGGATCCGGTCCAACCCGTTGGGTTTAGACACATATTCAACAAAAATTAACAATGAATCAAGAAAAGAAAGTACCGGCGAAAGAAAGATAGCCGATAATCAAGCCGAGAAGAAAAAGTTGTGGATCGGCCCTAAGGAAATCAAACAACACCTTCCCCGGGAAGTCGGACCGTTGGAGCGTAAAGCGTAAGAAGAAAAGGAAATCAAGCTAAAATCGACATTGTTGGAAATAAGCCACAAATAGAAACTAAGACTCGGGAAATTACTAACCGAGAAGAAAGTCGAAGAGAAGTCGCTTAAAAAGTGAGGTTGTACCAACCAAGCCTGATGTCATGAGATTCACCACAAATGAATTATTGAGGATCGAGAAAGACAATCTAACCATACTTGAGAAGTTCATGACGACTTTGGAT
The DNA here is from genome assembly GCA_026214975.1 of Gentiana macrophylla. Classification (NCBI taxonomy): domain Eukaryota; kingdom Viridiplantae; phylum Streptophyta; class Magnoliopsida; order Gentianales; family Gentianaceae; genus Gentiana; species Gentiana macrophylla. The sequence continues at coordinate 39,839,749 of CM047806.1, read as the reverse complement.
GATCGCAAAGATGGAGAGGAAGGCACATCAAGAAAGTGCAAGATATTAGCGAGTAATTGCCTGGATACACTAATTGACATAAGGAAACCACAATCGAATCTGGAGGAAATGAAATCGATACTCAGGATATGCTTGAGAACTTTGCCAATTACTTACACAACATAGTGCATCTTATAAAAACACACTCAATGACATCATAGTAGCTCAAACCGTATTGGCATCCAACCAACAACACTTAAACTAAATTCTTTTGAACCTAATCTCCAAGGATGACGCCAATAATGCAATAGGAAGAGAAGGATCTTTTAAAAGTCAATGAGGAGACAATGAAGGAAGTTCTTGAGTCGTTGTTGAAAATCAATGAATCAAGAAAGTCGAGCCGATTTTGATGATGAGGAAATGGAGTTGATATTGAAATCATTTCAACCTACCAAGACAAGGTCGGGCATTAGATCCACATTTGTACAAACTTTCAAGTAAATACCATTAGAATGAGACCAAAGAAGAAGCCTTGGAAAAGTTCCTCAAATCGAGGAATGTATTTGTTCACCATCGAACAAGTTTTAACGAACGGGAAGAAGACGGAACTTTGAAAGAAGGTCGAGGATTCTATGATCGTCGACTTATCTACAACAAAGGAATTTATTGAAAAACTTAATGAGAATGATGAGTTGAGGAAGAGCATGCCGAGATTTGTAATCCTCGCTCAAAAGAAATTCTTGAAATACTAATATGACGATATATTGTCGTATGTGGACAAATATAAACAGCTTTGGATTTCAAGTCGCTTTTTAAGCTATGAAAGAATCATTGAAGCTTATGACAAACAAGTTTTATCAATCATCAAGCAAAGATCAAAACGTTGCATCGGGAAAAGTTGGCAAATCTAGAATAGACTTAAATCCAAAGTGTTTCATTACAACTTGTTGTATTTTAATACCCAATGTAATCCAAACTCAGTGAATGAAATACAACTCTGATTTTTAGAATGTTTGTTTGTTTTATCTTTTTAAATTGCTTTTAAAGAGTGTATTGGCATCATCAAAAGGGGGAAATTGTTGGAAATAGAATTATGTTTTGATGATGATTCATCACTTGTTTGTTTGTTTGCTTTAAACCCCATTGATGAAGTGTCATAACTAGCTATTATAGTGCAAAGGAAAAGTATGTCTAGAAGAAAATCAGACGTAATTTATTAGAGTCCGATTATTGTATAGGTTAAATCGATGATTGTAATAGAAATCATATAGGTTCTAGTGGAGTTTAGGACTCAAGTCGGTTGTATAAATTCGGGCATAACCGAGGCTCAAACTCGGATGACTTTATTCAAAGCCGGAAGACTCAAGCGCCGAGGACCAAACTCGCTTATGAAGACCGAGGACCAAACTCGCTTTGAAGATCAAGAATCGAGGATCAAACTCGATTTATGAAGACTAAAGCCAAGGATATAAAGTTAGAATTCATGTAAGTCCGTGATGGTCTGAATCGACTTTATATACCTTGTGTAATGAATTGACTAAGATATATAAGGATAATGATATCTTAGTTATTTTCATGAATCGAAATGGTGTACTGATCAAGCAAATTATGATCGATGAAGGATCGCCATCGACCAACTCAAAATGTCGCTTTGACAAAGTCAACTAAAGGAACAAAAGATAGTGATATTCTAAAATCGCTTTAACATTTACATAATCGAACTGAGACCAATAGACAAGTAACGGCTATATAACATATGTCAAAGACCTATTGATAATCAATCACACCACAAGAGGCTAATCGACATCCGACAAAGGTGACCACCAACATCTATAATGATTCAAATTTGAATGTTGGAATTCCACCTATAAATAGAGGACTTTTCATTCAAGAAAGAGTGTAAGTTTTTGGTGTGAGTCTATGCAAGTATTTTTGTGAAAGAAAAAGTGTGGAGTTCATAAGATTGGTATTCAAGCATTGAATAAAATCATGTATAAAGCGGGGAAGAAGTCTTATCAATAACTTCTACTTAAGTCCATATTGCAAGATTCAAAAATCGCAAGTGTTCAAATTGTTCAAGATTTATTCAATACATAATACTTGAAGAAACAAAGCTTATTGTACAAATCATATATATCAAGCTCAAAGCTCACATTAATGTAATAACTAAACTTTGATTTAATCAAAGGTTAAGACTGTGAAACACCCAGTGGTGTGAAGGATAGGTTGGTGCAATGTGAAGACCGTGTTTGTGGTGGAGTCGGTGATGAGGCAATTCAACCCTTCAAGGACCAAAGGAAGGCTTGGAGAAGCAAAGAATCTTACATGTTATCCGGTGTTAGATTGTGAAGCTTGTGGATTAGTCAAGAACAATCACCGACTTTTTGTAACGTTGTAACCTTAAGAAGTCTAAAGGGAAATTTTCCTCCCACATCACATAGAAGATCTGGATCATGTTAGGGGATTACACCACCTGGTACCACTATAATCTTTGTATTCTTTATTTACGTATTTACTTTCAAAGATTTTACATTCATTACTTAATTTATGTTTGTGTGTTTGCTTACTTTATTACATACTTAGTTTTACACAAACTCGCATAACACCGCCATCGAGTTCACACATCATATTTCAAAGAAACTCAACAAACTCGACATAACATTTTAATAAAAGGCTTTAAAACAAATATTCCAAACGCATTTAACTTAGTTGTTGATTCAAATACAGACTAAATCTTAGCAGTGAGTTATCTAAACCCCAAGTTCTTTTAAGTTAAGATTTACTTGAAGGAAAAGTTTTTAAAGGAAGTTTATTCACCCCGCCTCCTAAACTTGTCTCAAGACTTTCAATGGACCAACAATTTGCTTCCTTACATCCCAGAAACATGGAATATTTTTTGAAACCTCGTGTGTAGCCAACTCCTTCAACAAAACATAAACACATTTCAAATGTTGCACGGGCACTTCGGTTTGAGGCCATTTGCCCCTCAAATTTTGACCGCTTCTATATTATTAATTAAACTACATCCAAAGCTTGTTCAATTAAAAAACTGATAACGAATGTTTGTTTGGAAACCACTAAATTTATCAATGCTTCAGTCTTGATTGTTTATATTATGAATATGACTATCGCCACTCAAATAAATTTGATAGTCGATTCATAAGTGTGCTCTCGGGATATCCGCTTGTGGAAAAGGGAGGGACTCAGATGATCTTGATAATCGAGGAAATTTTTGTGTCACGTGACGTGAAGTTCTATTAACACGTGTTCCTTTTTTCCCATCACTTTGATGTTTCTATATCTTCTCCTTCCGATCGAGATATATGGATGATATTGTGGTCTAAATGAGGAATTCAGTATTTTCCTTCACCCGGGCCTTTCTATGCCCGAGCCACCGTTGAAGGACGATCGTGGAAGAAATGGTCGAACTACACCTTCACCACCACTTCAACAACTAAAGTGTAAGAATTGGACAGAAGTAAAAGATGTAAAATTCCTAATTTGCGGTTTCGTGGATTTTGTTACTCATAATCTTGTCGAGAAGAAAAGTCCTACCCACGCCTTCCACTCTGCCTGCATCCTCGTGTACTTAGTAATACCTCACAACTATTATCGTGTAGAATCCTCCTAAGTCTTTAAAAAGCCTTTAACCACGTAGTGGTTGGCATAAGGCCATGCATAAGTTAAGTTTGGGCCTCAAGACCAAGGTACATAAGAAATACAATATCTTCCTCCCGGAAAAATGAAGTCGAAGGAGTGGTGGTGTATACCAAAAGTATGACGCAACATGGGACTTTGCAACGGTTGAATCTCGATTAGTGGCTTCGACATCATCAAGTATGTATCGATTACACCGAGACATTTGCTCGTGGCTTAAATGGTTACATCCTGCATTTCCTCATTGTGGTCATGGTGAAACGGTGGGATATTCACTGATAGATGTCCATAATTCTTTTCTCGCATTGAGACTTTGAGGAATAACTTTACATGAAAACCTCCGCTTTGAGAGAAGTGGATCAATCTTGTATGTAGAGTGGAAGTCCTTATATGGCTCTGGAAATAGGCAACCACGGTGTTGGTTTGCAATGCTCACGCCTCAGATCATGCCGAGTATGGTTTCGCTAATCATATTCGATTACTTTTGTTTATGCTTACATCGAGAGGCTGCTCAACCGAATGTTCCTTATCTATGTGGATGACATGATTATTGCCGGAAATAATAAGTCGCCCATGACTATTTTAAAAAATATTTAGAAAGTGTTTTTCTGGCAGATGAAGGATTCGGGATAGTAAAGTAATTTGGTGGCCGAGGTGGTCCAAATAAAGACGGGATTTCCTTGAACCAACGGAAATATGCACATGACATCGCTTATGAAGCCAAAGTTACACGGGAGCAACTCGCCACTTTCCTATCGAGCGTAATCATAAGGGTGCGCTTTTGCCACCGCGAGTTGTTGCGTGACCCCAAAAAATATCATCGCTGATTGGTTGCCTTTATTCATCTAGGTGACTCGGCCTGGATTTGGCCTACCTACTTCATGTTTTGTCTCGCCATGCAAGCTCCTCGGCCGAGCATTGAGAGGTCGCTTTCCACGCCGTTGTCTGGGTTATTTGAAGAAACATCCGTGCCGTGGTATTTTGTTGAGTTGGGCGATAGCTCTCTTCTTTTGAATGATGTCTTGATTATGACGGGCAAGTTTCCTTTACTCGCTGTCATATAGGTGGTTTGTGTTTTTGGGCTTCCCCATATCCTGGAAATCCAAGAAGCAAAACCATACGCTTGCTCGTTCCTCTCGCGTGTTAACATCGGTCTATGCCTCTTACATGCAAATTGAAGCGGTTGAAGCAACTTAGTTGATCTCAAAAGTAAACCTCCTGGTATAAGACTTTTTGTGATAGCCAATCGACTTTGTATATTGCACAAAATCCAAATTTTTTATGAACGCATTTAAACACATCGTGGCGCGATTGTCATTTCGTCGGCGTGATGCTATTACAGATGGGCTAATTATCCATTCGTATGTTCTCACGTAAGCATCGGGCCATGCATATTTTTACTAAGGCTTGGGACGACAACACTGAAGTTTCTATTCGCAACCCGGCGCTCGATTCCACGCTCCACCTTCGCTCGGGTAATACGATATGATGTATTTATTGGGTGTATTTTATTATGATCTTAGTAAGAGTGGTTTAGCTGATTATACGAGAGGGTGAAGCTTGGTTTTACTATATATTGTACCTTTATGATTAATAAATGAGAATTGAAATTATTTTCCCATTTAAATTTTACAATCGCACAATGGTTATATATGAACCTTGTGTCATTGGTGGTGACATAATAATTAATTATGCTCTGCCTTCATTAATTTTTTAGGAATAAAGAAAGCCACGAAAATACTGATATTAGTGCTCGTCATTTGTCACCAATTAGTTAATTAAATAAACCCTATTGCCTAATCTTATTACATTACCTGACCATGGAATCTATATATGGATTCCACTTTTTATATCATTACTTTTAGCCTCTTAAAACATTAGTTTTGGGTGATGCACTTTATCCACCAAGAAAAAGATGGTGCTTTGTGATCCACCTACTTTACATTTCCTCACATCTATGATCCACCTTTATCCAAAACTTAAGAAGAAAATCAAATGTTTACAAAAGGGAATATTGTACTTTGTATTATTGCTTCACATATCTAAATACGAGTTATTACTTTAATTAAATACACATGTTTATGAGTTCTGTGCCATTACCATAAAGTTCAATCTTGTAGTAAAGTGGATTTAACGTAAATACTTCTTTTTTTTTTTTTTGAAGTAGTGGTGGCTAAAATGTTGACAAAAATACACATTATTTGTTGGAAGTTAGTAGGCCAAAGTCCCACATTGTGGTGTAGTGAAGCTAAACCAACTTTGGCTTATTTAAATAATGGTTCATTAACTATACCCCATCCAAACTATTTGTAGACTCCCAACCTATAGATACAATCGCTTTCGTAGACCACCTTATCAAAGCTGGTATTCTGTGTTAAGAAAAAATTGTTCGAGTAACTCCACTATTATACCTTGCTTAGAAAATCTTGTAGTAGATTTCATATTATCACTAATGGCCTAGTCATGTACTAAAACTATTCTGGAGTACAAGTATCTTATCTATTCTTATCTATGATGTTATTCTTTTTCAATTAATGAAGAATTATCTGTGATTGTGTTTTTAACCTTGTATCGTAGCCACCATGGCCTCCGCCGACTATCACCACCGTGGCCACTGCTTCCGCCTCTGGGGAAGCCACATAATGCCCACTACGCATCAAGCAACTCAAATTCTCCTTGAAACTCTCGTCCCGACAATTGGAAACACGCCCTTCGTCTTCATTCCCTTCCACCGGAATTCTCCCTGGGCTTGTCCTCCACAAATCTCACCTTGTCTACCTTCATATTTTTGGTTCATTACCTAGTTTTCTCGACTCACCACAATATCACCAGATCCGGGTTCTTACCTTCGCTTAACACAACTAGAAGCATCACTCTTCACTTCGAGATCTTGCATCTTGATTACTATCTCCCTTTGGCACCAACATCAACCAAAGCCCCTTCAACATCAAATTTACGTAAGAACACTTATTTTGGCGATATTCCATCTTACTAGTTGATTCACTGCCATAAGCTTGATGTGGACACCTGGCTTACACCAAACCTAGGCCACCAAAGTTCCTCCTTTTCACCGACTAACTCAAGTTTCATTCTAGTCCGAGAAACCTCAATTTGATAGTGAATGGAATACCTGATCGCCTCCTTAAGCCTGGCTTATGTGGTCCATGACATTGTAAGCACTAATTGAACCGAAGGAAGTCATGGGAACATCTGCTTAAGTTTGGGGCATACTTAGAAGTAAGAGCCAACAAATAGGTTGTGTCAAGAATCCTCGAACACAAGGTGATTCATTGGACCAAAACACAAAAGGATCAAGGAGCATGGCAGATTATCTGGTCATTAATGAAACGATAATTTCTAAATGGATTGGTCAAGGTAGGCTATCCCATTTATAATTTAAAAAGTTATTTCTGCTGCATACTATGGTCTTTCCAAAGAATACGAATATGTGATCGCGGACTATCACATCCGTAATAGGCCTCTGATTCTGGCTCGAGGTGTGTAACTGGGCCATTCACCCACGAAGCATCGCTTAAACAAAGTTCAATTATTCTATTAACACCTCTTTTGATATAGGAAATGCTTCGCTAATGTCGTGTGGTAAAGAGTGAGAAGCACAGCAAAGACAAGTTATAGACCATCTTATCGGGGGTTTAATGGTTTCGTGCAGTAGGATCCGTCAATATGTAAGAGAAATACGTACGGTAAGAGGCAATGGAAACTTCGTACCTACCTCGCCATAGATCTCGGCAAAGAAAGTTGGATACATTGCCTCTCACTACTATTACGAGCATGAGAGAATTCTCCTGTGCCATTGATTACCAAATACAACGAACGCCTCAAATTATCTCACCTCTTTTTTGTGTATTTCTATTGAAAATGAACGGTTCACGTAAGATAATGGGGCATCAAAACCACATCACAACTGATCTAAACAATCTCCATCCTCAAGTCTAAGTACTGATGGTAAGTATATAATGGTTGTATGTAAGGGTGAAAATTTTTCAATAGTAACACATTGGTCACTGAATTCTCACTTATAAAGACCTCACATCTTAAACTAAAAGATACCCTCCATGTTCTCGGTGAATAGCAAAAAAACTTTTAAGTGTTTCTAAATTAACCAGAATCGCCTATTTTTGTTTAATTTTGTGTTTCTAAATATTTTGTGGCGGGTTCATACATGCATAGAAGGTGCTCACATTAGGAAAACTCCAAAGAAGGTATCTACAAGACGTAAAGCAGCTTCAACACCTTGACGATCACCAAACGCTCTCTTCTCACTTCTGAATAGTCTTGTAAGAGCTATAGTCTTGATACTCAGAAGTGTACATGCTATTTGGCATGAAAAGCGCGTCATCCTCCCTCAAAGTGGTTTGAACATGTCTTCAATCTTGTAATTTGGTTTTTTAATAAGAAATTTTGCTTGGTGATAGTCCCACACTATTGTAAAATGCATGCCTTCCTTCAGAGTTTCACTGAGTCATGCTCAATACATGTTAGATTTCATTCATAGATGCTATGGCTGGCCCACATACTCTCTTCTGTGATAAAAATTTTGTTATTTTTCTGTTGGGATCAAGTAAGTTTGATATGGATATATCCTTCAAACAATAAAAGTGATATTGTTTTTATGTCTTTCTTTTAGTTATGTTCTGCAACTAAATAAAATCAATTCCATACAAAGATAAAAAGCTTAGTTCAATCCTGACCTAGGGAATCAGACCAGAATGTACAACTTAAAAGTTTTCTGCATAATCACTGATCACCTTGAGACCTCTTGCTGTCTTCATAACTTTTAAAGCAAACACAGGTCTTGGATGAAACCATTAATATCACCATGAGACCTGACTAATCATGCCTCTTACCACACAAAAATTGTGGATAGTTTTGACTGCTCATTTGATTAATTTGTCGCTAACACCTATATTAAGTAAAGTCAACATTTGAAGTCTTCATTCACAGTTAAACCCACTACTGGGCCCCTTACATTTGGTTATTCATGTTTCCCATGATCTCGACCTTATCAATACAATAAAAATTCCAATATCATATTGAAAACGTGCTTATAAGGGTCCTAGTCACCATACAAAGAAGCTTCAAATGTCTGGCTCTATCCTGGATTAGATTGTACATTTTCTAGGCCTCGTTAAATTTAATGAACTTGAATTCTACAAACCTTCTTCATCCTCATTCTACAAACAAGGTCTTTCTCTCAAGTTCTTATGGGATCTACATCTTTGTCTTCCTTTATCTTTTATCTTCACCTTTAGCTCTAACTCAGCCTTTCACGCGCAAGACTAACAACCACAACAGACATCTGTAGAGCATTATTTTCATAATTCATATTGCTATCGCCATCCCTAACACATTGCTCATGTGTTACTCCACCTCCCTCACCTATTAATGGTCACTTTGCCTTCTCTTATCATTAATCATTGAGCAGTTCAAATTTATCATCTTCATTCCTTAAATTCTTCCTGTAATCTCTCCTAACACCACTTCACCCTCCTCTCCCCCCCTATCCACCCCCACCTGCACACCCTATGCAAACTAAGGTCCAATGAGTAGCATATTCAAACCAAAAATCTTCAGCTTACATCACCTACTCAACACTCGACACCATAACCAACATGAATTTGCCATCTCATCCTTGGAGCAAAGTTGTGGGCAAGCAGTATCGATTTTATATAAAACCACACTTGGGATCTGGTCTCACCTAGCCTCTCATACTATAATCTTGTTGGTAAACAAGGATCTTTAAACTTAAGTTTAAACCATATGCACTCAGCCCCAAACACAATATGCTAGTTTCTAAGAGGTATCACCTGTTATGGGTGGCATTATATTAAAACCTTTAGTCTTCAGAGCTAAAGTTGTTACTATCAGTTATCCTTGATGTTTGCTATAGCCTTAAACTATGACCTAAAATGCAAGACATACATAATGCCTTTCTAAACGGCACCTTGCAAGAAACTCATGGTATGCCTCAACCCATAAGGTTTGTTTGATTCCAGCTAAATGTGTGTAAGTTGAAAAATGCCTTGTATGGGCTTAAAACTTGCATCTAAATAGGTCCTGTCTAACACTTTGAAAACTCCGCCATCATGTACCAGATTTTATGAGTCCTATTTAGATACCTCTCATTGTTCCTCTACTCTACATGCCCTATATTTGCTTGTATGTTCTTGTTTATGTGATGATTTTATGATCACAAGGAACTCTTCGCCATTGCCACAACAAGTTCATCCAACTCCTTTAATTCCAAATATCCTTTTAAGTGATGTTAGTGAATCTTACATTACTTCCTGCGCTAAGAAGGTTATCAGAGAACTCATCTGAATGTGGCTCAAATTCTGTAATAGTTTGTTGAACAAATGTTTCCTCATAAACTTTTGATGGAAAAAATTAAAAACCATGTAATAATTTTATGATGAATAACTGAGAAACATTCATACCAAATAGAGGCCTTCTTATGTCAAATCCCACTCATGTATATGTCTCAAGTATTCGTGCCTCTTTAATGGCTTGGTCTTACTATTCTAAACATAGCTTTTGCTATAAACTCCCTTTGTCAATTTATGCACTCACCTAGAGAAATTCATTTGAGTATGCTCTCAAACATCTCTTAGATACGTGAGTTCTCCTCAAGATCATTGTTTGTATTTTTAGCGCAACACTATTCTCCGCCTCATGGGTTTTCCACGCATATCGGGTTGTTGTTTCATTACAGAAAGTCCGTAGATATCATTGTATATACTCAATGATATCTTGGTAGCTTTAAGGTCATCCAAGAAAACAACAACTTTGTTTTCTGTGATCCCCCTCACTCTAAAATTCTAAATTACGTGATCCTGGCACATGCTATTCACGACCTAACGTGGTTTTCTTCTGTCAAATTGGCACTCAATTGAAATCTATCTCAAATCTATATCAGGACAACACAAGTGCCAATTATCTTAAGCCTCATAACCCATTTCTCTCCTTCATGGATAGAACAAACTCACATTGAGATTTGATGCTCATTTTGTAAAGACATCAAGTTCAAGTGAACAAGTCTGGTTGAGTATATCCCTATGCTGATCAACCACCGACATCCTTTATTGTAGCTTTACCAAGCACCATATTTTCAATTCAAAGGAAAATCTCAATGTTGGTGTTTCAATCGCTTTTATTCGAGTAGGGATGTTTATATTTGCACTATTATAACATTGCTTTTAAGAATTGTGAGTGATTCCATATTATCACTAATGAGCTTAGTCATGTACTAAACCTAACCTGGGTACACGTCATATTCATCTTCATCTACGATGTGAATTATTCTTTTTCAATTAGCCAAGAATTATTTTAGTTTGTATTCCTATCAAAACCTAATTTCTCAAGGTCGATTCTCACAATGCACCTACGTGAAGTTGATTTTTTGGCTTCGAATCCCATTTTCATAAGGTCGATTCTATCGTGGTGCATAATGTAGCAGCGTGGCAACTGCTAGAGTCACAGTATATAATTTGTGATCTTACTTAAATAGGCTTTTGGCCTTTTTTTTATTACTTATCATATAACTTAAAGTCTTATAACTTTAGCCTAATTTTGGCTCTTGACTTTTGGCTTGATAAGAATCTTTTGTAATTCTCCGCCATAATAATATATTTTCTTT